>JAHWFP010201100.1:0-21321 GCA_023313725.1 Lithobius niger | reverse complement strand
GTTCTTTGGGGGTGGTAAATGTGTTTTTGTTGTGGTTTTTAAGATGCAAGTTTTAAAATAAGTTTTAGAAGATTTGTTTTATAAATAATGTTAAATTAATGAAACTGGTGCAAAATCTACCTAAAAATAATTTATTGCTTATAGGGGATTTCAATTATCGAAACACAGATTGGGACAGACTTATTGCTGATGCAAAGGGAACACCCTTTCTTTAATTAATGCTTGATCTAAATTTAACCCAAATGGTACAGAAGCCCACTAGGGGCAACTCTAAACTTGACCTTGTATTAGCCCAAAATCCGGAAATTATTCAATCCATTGATCACGTCGGAAAACTCGCTAAAAGCGATCACGACGTTTTGCTTATTACTACGTTTATTAACAATACTAAAGTTGTTAAAAAAAATTACACGTTATAACTTCTCTGAGCGCAACTTTGAACCATCTTTGGAGCATACTGGTACTGCGGCAAAAATGTGGAATAATTTTACCAAACAACTTGAACTTTTCTTTATTGACTGTAGTTATTCATTGTCGCCCTCTGGTCGCAAACAACCGAAATGGCTCACTCGTGTTACCCTCAAACTTTTAAAAAAACGTAAAAGATTATGGAAAAAATTCCGTTCAACTAGCAAACAATATTATTACACTCAGTACGAAATCTTAGACAGGGAAATACGGACTAAAATTAGGCAGGAAAAAGCCCAGTTTGAAAAAAACCTTGCAGATTCTTCTAAAACAAATTAAATAAATAAATAAATAAAATATTAGTTGCGAAGCAACAGGTCTCACAAGGATCGGATACGATCACTAAAAGTCAGCCTAAAAATTCTAAAGACTTTTACCAGTACGTAAAAAGTGCACAAAAAAACAGTGTTTCAATCGGACCCCTGAAAAATTCTAATAACCAGACCTTTTCCGAGCCAGGAGAAATGGCTGATTTGTTGAACGAGACCTTTAGGGAGAATTTTGCAGCCACAGCCCCCCCAACTGGGTCTTTACCTTTCGTTCAAACACCTTCCCTTTGCATTCCCCCTTTAAACTTTACTGTCGAGAATTTAACTGGTGCTTTTGCCAGGTTAGCACCAGGCAAATCTCCCGGACCCGATAATATTTCTACCGATTTCTTAATTAAATATCAACAGAATTTAATACCCATTTTTAACAAATTTCTTTCCGAGGGCTTCGTTCCACTTGGTTGGTCGCACGCATTTGTTATGCCAATATTTAAAAAAAGGTCTCGTCATGATCCTAAAAATTACAGACCTATTAGTCTTACATCCCACTTATGTGAATTGTTTGAATCCACCCTGTATAATCATATTTTTGCATTTATTGAACACTATAACTTTCTGACTCCTGCACAACACGGCTTTCGGCCGGGCTACTCAACAACCACGAATCTCTTATCTTTTAATGGTAATTTTTATCAGCCACTTGACGAAAATATTCCAGTGGATATATTTTTCCTGGATATTGTTAAAGCTTTCGACCAGGTCCCACATAGACTTTTAATACATAAATTAAAAACATTTGGAATTCAGGGACCAATTCTACGATGGATACAGAACTGGTTAAGTAACCGTACGCAAACGGTAGTTATTGAAGGATGCCATTCCCAAACCATCCCGGTCTCCAGTGGTACTATCCAGGGATCTGTCCTTGGGGCCCTTTTATTTTTGTTATACTTTAAAGATTTTGGACTGGCTGTTACAGGCGTTTTGGCTAAATTTGCAGACGACTCAAAACTCGGGATGGCACTACAATCGCCTAACGCCAAACTCTCATTTCAATTAGACATTGATCTTCTTTACAACTGGTGTACAAAATGGCATCTTGCTATACACCCCCATAAATCTGCAGTACTTCACTTCGGCAAGCATAACCCGCACAATCAATATTTTTGGGGGGCTACATTACTTAACTCAACAAACAATGTAACTGACTTAGGAATTACTGTAGATAACTAACTAAATTTTGCATCCCACATATCTGCCGTTGTAGCCAAAGCAAACTCTACGTCCTTCTTAATCAATCACACTATCACCTCCCGGCAACCGGAAGTTTATTTTAAACTCTACCTTACGCTTATCCGTCCCATTCTAAAGTACGCAATTGAATTTTGATGCCCCCATCTTATTAAAGATCTGCATGCCTTAGAAAATATCCAGAGACGCTTTAGTAAAAAGGTACACGGTTTGTCGACTTACTCTTATGAGCAGCGCCTTTTGTTTTTAAAAGTGCCTTCCATATGCTGGCGTTACTCACGCGGTAGCATCATTTCTCTATACAAAATTTTACGTAATAATTATGGTGGGTCTGAACTTAAAGATAAATTTCAAATACAGACTTCTGGAATAACACGTGGCCATGCTTACAAATTTAAACTCCATCACTTGCGACATGAGTGGGCGCGTCATACTTTTTTCTTTCGTGTGCTTGCTACTTGGAATGCTCTCCCAGCGTCAGTGGTTTTGGCCCCCTCTGTCAATAGTTTCAAGAATGAATTCGATGCCTACATTAAACACACATCCCCAGATGTAACTATTCTGTATTTTTAAGTCTTTTAGGCTACAGTATTATGTGTGTATACATTTTTTTTTTATTGAAATTTTGGTATTGAGTATAAATATTAATGTACATGCGTACGTATAAGCTTATAAGAGTATATATAAAATATAAATCTTGCAGATGAATTTATTTTTTGTTAACTTAATTTGTAAATAAGTGCTTGTTAACTGAAATTGATAAAATTTGTAACTATGCGTGTATAAATGTATATATATATATATTTTTTGCTTCCCTTTACATATTTTTGCAGCCTTTCAATTATGTAATGCCCTAAGGGCGGTTTAACTGTAAAATAAAGTTAAAGTTAAGTTAAAGATAAGTTAACTTACTTAGTACTCTTTCCCACAACATTTAAACTTTAAAAAAATTCTAATTCTTGTAAGGAAGATCGTAATTCATCACTCAAGAAAAGCCCCCCCCCCCGTGGTGTGGGAAGGCTTTGGTTATTTCCTAAATTCAGGTTCGTTACTTGCCTGTAACAGATTAGCCTGTTTTTAGATGTTCTTCTGTTTAGCTACTATTTCTCCAGGAACTACGATCTTCCTTGTATGTCGTATCGGCAGAAATATGAGTAGGCTACTGATATGACACCGTTGTGGCTGCTGGTATATTAAAATAAGTAAAAATATCATTTATTTATTTTGTGCTAATTTAACTTGGATCCCACTTGTTAAGATGCATGCCAAGAAAAGTTACGTGGATCCTTTTTTTCGTAAAAGTTGCATCCGGCTTTTACAAGCCATGAGACGTGATTTTCAGTAAAACCCTTCGAATTTACTAAATGTTTATTTAGGTAAATGTCGGATTCGTTGGGATACAAATATGTAACCTCTGTTGTTGACATGTAACCTTCCACTCGAGAAAAATGTAAATATTGTTAAATATTGTCATTTGAAAAGAAGATCGACCTTGTGTCGGCCGTTTTTACGAATTGCATTTGTGACCATAGAAATGTATTTCAGCTTGGAGCCAGAAAACTGTAAGTACAAATGCGGTTGGAACCAATCTAGAAATCGTTTAGTTTGGGCATTAAATAAAATTCTAGTTAGTTTAAAATATAAATTGGTATTTTAATCTAGGTTAAACTTATAGTTTAGTGCTTCGTTATTTGACACGGTTCACGTAACGTAATGGCAAGAGCGCTCGCACTCGTAGGCTAGTAACAGCTGTTAGCTAGTGCCAATGGCGAATTTTAGATTTGCGTGTCAACTCACTTAGAGTTGGAATTTTTCATTTATCGAGCTTTAGTCCTATAGCTATTAACTCGTAGTATTGCATAGCATTATTATTTTTAAAATAAAAATAAATTAATGTCAGCGCATTTCAGTTTGAAATTAGTATTGCTGAACCTATGATCTTGAAACCGGAACCAGATCCAAGAGAGCCGTTTTTGGCCAATCACAGGGCACGAGCTCGGCCAATGGGATGCTCGCGTGCTTGGATGCTCTTTTCTCAGTCTTGAAGAAAGCGCGGGCGTCTGAACGACGTTTTTTTCCGGAAGTCGAGTTGCCGATCGCTGGAAATTTAGGACTGCAACATGTAGCCAGCCAATAATCGCCTTAGGCGCAAACGCCTCAAGGCAATTGTTGAATTGAAATGGAGTTTACGAAATTGAGTGAGGTTTTCAACAAATGAGAAGCTTGACCTCTCCTGTTCGTCCGCGTGAAGGCCCTGTATTTCTGTATTTAAGGAAACGGACGTTTGTAATCTGGACCCCAAAACCACTGCAGATCGGCGGGACGCTATGCCTTTCCTAGAGTAGGCGCGCGCTTAGCCGAGTAGCGGATAAGCTGAAGATGAAGAAGTCGCGGTAGTACCATGACTTGGTAAGCTTTAGCTTTGTAAAGTAATTAAACTAAAATGTAGTCTAATGATACTTTAGCTAATAAGATCTTAGGGGGAAGGGATCCTAAAATGATTTAGACCCCAAGAATATTGATAACAACTAGTCCTAGCTCTTAAGCCCAACATTTCTTAGCCTACGCAATAAATGAGGACAAGCTAGTGTGAGGTCCACGGGTTCCTAAAAACCTTGATGATTTATTAATTTTCTTCCCGACCCAAAATCGTAAAGGGAAGAAGAATTAATATACATTTTTTTTGATTTTGTTCAAAATCATAACTTAACTTGTTTCATCGCAAAATGCCTGAAAATTGAGTTAAACTATTTTTAACTGGTTCCAGCCGTAATAATAATAATAAGAGGTTTACTCTCATCAAAAGTGGGAGTGGGATTACGGAAGGGCAGGCCACTAATACCGTTCCCAGCGTTAAAAGGAAAAGAGAGAAGAAGTGAATTCATATCATGGAAGAGTGATTAAAAGGAGTTTGTCAGTAAGTCCTTTTAAGGAATTTAGTGAGATCACAGCTCAGTAGCTTCTTCTTAAAGATTGAGATTGACGCGGCAGAGACCGTCTCTTCGGGTAGTGAGTTCCAAATTGGAACTACACGCACGGCAAAGAATGATTTCCGACAGCCCAGATGTGTGAGCTCGACACGCAGCTTCAGGGAATGGCCTCTGGTGGATGAAGAGGGAGCTTGATCGAAAAAGGGTAGATCGATCGGCAGTAATCCATGCAAAATCTTAAAAGTCATTATCAGGTCTGCTCTAATCCTACGCAACTCTAATGGTTCCAGTCCGGCCTTACGAAGCCGAGAACTGGCCTGAAGAGTCTTGAAGCCAGGAAGGCTTCTGGTGAAGGTTCGCTATACAGCCTCAAGGCGATCAATATCACCTAGTAGGTGGGGGGACCAAACTGGGCTCGCGTATTCCAAAAGGGGTCTTACAAAGACTTTAAAGGCCCACACCCGTATATCAACGCTAGTGGCCTGAAAGCATTTCCTAATCATTGATACTCTGCGATAAGCTGTAGCTGCAATCTTCGTGCAGTGTGTAGAAAACGATAGGTCCTTAGAGAACCAAATCCCTAGGTCGCGACCACAGTCTGCAACATGTAAATTGGTTCCACCTAGGTCATAGGACAATGAAGGATTGGAGGCACCCACGTGGAAAACATAGCATTTAGATTGCGAAAGGGGCAACTGCCATTTAAGCGACCATTGGTATACAATGTCTATATCAGTATGAAGTTGATAGCCGTCACGAAAACAGGTGATGGTTGATCCCGTTTTGACGTCATCAGCGAATTTGAAACGTGTCGCCCCAGGTGACTCCAAAGGAAAAGTAAGATCATTTAAAAATACGACGAAGAGTAGGGGGCCCAGGACGGATCCTTGAGGTACCCCACTAACCACACTGTAGCATTCTGATTGAATCGACTCAATAATGACCTTTTGTGTACGGTTCGAGATAAATGCCTGGATCCAGTAAAGTAGATCTCCAGAGATTTGGAGAGCAAGTAATTTGACGAGCAGTTTGGAGTGGACGACCGACTCAAAGGCTTTTTTGAAGTCGTAAAAAATAAAATCAGATGGGATGCCGATGTCAAGAGCACTCGTCAGCTGGTCCAGATACAAGAGAAGTTGCATGGTAGAGGATCGTCCGGGTAGAAAGCCAAATTGTTCATTGTCCAGTAAAGAGTGTTTGGAGAAAAACGAAAGCATTTGGGTTCGAATGATCGCTTCCATGATTTTACATGGAACGGCAGTAAGAGCTATAGGACGGTAGTTATGGGGATCTGAATGGTTACCCGTCTTAAATATCGGAACCACATTCGCCGTACTCCAGCTTTCTGGTATTTTTCCCAGACGGAAAGAGAGGTTGAAAAGGAACAGTAGAGCCTCACCAATTTCTAGGTAAATTTGTTTATAAAAAGTAGCGTAAGTTGTGCACCCAACCGAAAGTTGTTTACCTTCAACGTTAAATAGTTAACCTGTAACTTGTTGTGATATCTGCCATAAATAAATGTGCATATGTTTGAAATAGACTTCTTTTATTCTGACTTCTGCATGAATAAATTAGCACGTTTTTAATCATAACAGAGTTAAGGTTAGGTCTCATTCGCGAATGAGTGGTGGCAGTTCTACCAGGATCGTCGAGAGGAAGGAGAATACTGCCATTAGGTAAAATGTTACGGCCCCCCCTAGGGACTCTAGCTAGGCTCTGTAATATTCTAAAGCTCACTATAACGAAGTACGTTACAACGAAACACACGATTTAACGAAAATTTTTAACGTATTTGTTGGCCGTAATGTAACGGCGGCTGCTACGACAGGGGTGCTTTAGCAATCGTCGAAATCTGGTGTTCAGTTGCAGTTATATCTTACATTACTTTCGGTCTAAAGTTTTCATTGTACTATTAGATTCAAGCATAGCATTCACTGACAACTCGAAGAGGGGTCGAGGAATCTAGGCCGGGCAAGTAACTTGAGTCCTAACGGAAGGCTGCCACCAAGAGGAGCACTACATTTAACTAACCAATTAATTCGAGCTAGGCTAAGCTAAAAGTAAAGCTAGTAAGGATGTTCAACTGATTTAGAAACAACGAGGTTCAGAGCATTTATTTTGTGCTCAAAACAAGAATGTACAAAGGTTCAGTTCACATCAAAAATAATTCTTAAAAGAAATCTCAATTTTTATATGATAAAAATTTTAGCAAGTAACTAACAAGTGTTCAGCTCAAGTTTGAATAATTATATTTCTTACGATTTCACAGAGTGAAAAATACAGCTAGTTCATAATTCTGACTAGGACTGACCGTTTGCAAGATTAAAACACAAGTTTAAAATACAACCCTGAAAATAGCAGTTTACATGACACTGCCAAACCATACTCCATATATAATGCATACGGGGTCACAAAGTACAAAGCCTTAGATTGTTAAGTTTGAAGACCAATGCTTACAAAAATAACCTCCCGCAGTTAAATTCCAGAGTTTGATTAAGTCAATAAAGTCATTTTTAGTCAATAAATCAATAAGTTATTTTTAGTCAATAAATCAAGAAAGCCGAATTTTTACATAGGGAACCATACATAAACCCTCACATGAATGGGGAGACTAGAACCTAAATTGCCGTGAACTATGAACCCATTAAATAAACCAATTGCCCACTAAGTTAACATTAAACTATGATTTTAGAATATCTGGGCCTAAAAATCAATCTTTTAAATTAAGCTACGATGGTTACTACATTTCACAATGCCTGGTATGGCATGGCGCCGCTGAAGACATTTCGACCTCCAGACGAGCGTTGTGGCTAGTGGAAAATATGGCTGAGCTATGCTAATGATCAGGGGGCTGCAGATTGATTATATAGACATGAGGGGCAGGCTGTTGCTAGGCAACCAGACCGAGGTAGAGGGTTAGGGCAGACCTGTACGAAGACTAGGGAGGCTATGCTGGTGGAGGCTCAATGGAAATGGACTGAGGGAAGCTCCAACTAAATTTTAAAATTGGAAAGTATGGCGGGGGAGTTTGAAAGCTCAGAGCCAGTACAAAATAAAACTACACGATTAATAGAAGAATTCTACTGGGTTGAAGGATGTCACGAGCTGCTGGAGCAAGAAGTTTTTTTATTTAATAAAAAAACGGAGTTTGTAGTGCAAGCACTGTTTAGTGCCATGGGCAACAATTTTTACAAACGGACTTTTAGGTTAGGAGTGCTAAAACTAAGTAAAAACTAGGCTATTAAATACGTAGGTGCTATATTGGAAAACGTATTTAAGTTAAAATTCAAATTTGAAGCATTGGTTTCAAATTAGAGTTAAAGATTTAGGCTAAAATATCGTTCATTATCAGCGCTACAGGGAAACGGCATTTCAAGAACAAACCCAAACAAACTACAAAACGAAGGCTGTAAATAAAAGCCTAAAAGGTACACATATATGAAGGTTTCCCTATCACATACACTAATCTAGGGGCTTTATGACAAGCAAAGAATGTACAGATTTGCAAATTCGAAAAACGGCCTCTACATTTCCAGTGACTTCCGGTTTAGCGGAGGCAAACGGTTTCTTGTATCTTAAAATTCAATGGAGTTGAAGTTTAAAGGTCAGGTTTGGCAGATTAGTACAACAGAGTTCAGGCAACATTGGGTTGCAGCAGAAAGACGATTGAGTCTATTTTTCTTGGTGAAAACGAAGTTTAGGTTGCAGAAAGGCCTATTTCGCCATGAAGAAAAAATAGTTCCCCAGGTTTTTTTGCATAGGAGTTAGGTCTCCTCTCCTCTTGGTTTGAAGAACACAGTCTTCATTACATGTCCCCACTGGGGAGATTTTCACTAGGGGTCCTAGACTCATAGTTAAAATACCTGCAAATAAAGCTAGTGCACAAGAAAAATGCCCTAAAATGTAGCTGCCAAGCCGTGTAATCGTGGAAAATCACAACAAGCAATTTCACGTAAAGCATAAATAAAATCAATGATTGTTCAAGTGAAGTTATAAAGCTCTCGAAGGGTTTTTCATCGATTTAAAATATTGAGATATAGTAAACAGGAAGTCATGAAGACTCTTGGAACACTTAGTCCTGTCCCTGGATCATTTTACAAAAAAGTTTTACACTTAATACAAAAAATAAGATTGCCTGTTTTTAGTTCCGATTTTTTGTGGTTCTGGGGCAAAATTAAACCATGTAATTTAAATTACAGGAAAAGAACCACTATTTTACAAAAATTAAGTTCTTGCAGTCTGCGCCGCCTGTTGCATGACTTTTGTACACGCAAGTCTATACATTGTGCTCTGTTGTGCTAGCGGTGGAGGATACTCTTCGCGTCACTGGAGAACACCGTCTTGTGTCTTTTAATGTCACCACTCTCTTCCCGAGCCTACTCCACTTCCTCATTCTCGAGATGTTTGACAAGTCAGCTGTGCAAGCCCATGTTGATGACGATGATAAGGAACTGGACAGGGAGTTATTTCACACCGTGCTTTCAACCATTTGTGTTCAATCAAAGGCTCCACATATTGGTAGGCTTCCGGGACACCAGTGGGTTATTCTTGCTTGCCATTGTTGGCCGAACTCGTAAAGCAATTTCTCAATGAACATGTTCTCCACTTGTTTCCTCAGCTACCTCTGTGGCCTAGGTACATTGATGATGTCGTCACAACTCCCCATCTGGATGACATCCCTCCCATCCACCACGCTATCAACTCGTGGCACCTTTCTCTCAATTCACGTCAGAAGACAAGGTTAACGAAAGCTTACCGTTTCTTGATGTGAAACTGCATAGGAATAAAGACCGCGTCTCCTACTCCCCATATCAGAAACCTTGCCATTCTGGGAGGACGATTCCATACAAGTCTCACCATCCTAACATTCAACTGCGAGCTTTAGTGGCCAAAGAGTTAAGCTGCATTTTAGCCCATTCCTCTGATAAAAAAAATTAGCGAAAACTTGCCTTGAATTGGTGAAGACTAGGTTCCTTAAATTGGGGACCCAGCGAGACTTTTAAACACAAAAATGAAAAAGCTTGGCACAAGGCAAAGGTGAGAAGAAAATGGACAGAAGTGTAAATGCCAACTTAAGACGCACGGAAGGACCCCTCGTATAACCTAGGGGAGTTATAGGGGTTCGTACTTAGCACTTTTTAGCTATACGGGGTTCGCACTGGTAACACACGCACACACTATATTATTAACACAATCAAATCCTTACTCTTGTATCCAATTGAGTCTAACACTGAATAACTACTATCCCCATTCTCTCCGTCCCTTCCCTTATATCGGCGGCTGCCGCCCGTGACTCGTTCTATTACACCACGTTGAGCCACGTGCGGGAGTCGCCTTTAAGGAATGAAAGGTATGGGCAATGAATAGCGCATGCGTGCATAACCTTATGGAATACAGGTGCAATTTAGGCAGCCTGTCGTGGTCGTAAGGACCGCCAAAATAGTAACAATGGTCTAATATGGGTCCAAATATAGGCCTATATCGTCACATCCCCCCACCCAGAATTCAGAGATTTACATATAAATTCGACATCAACAACAAATAAAAAATAAAAAATTAATACATAATAGATAAAAAAAAATAACGCCAGAAAGGGATGGGGGCAAATTAAAAAAAAAAAAAAAACCCTGGGAGCCCAATTCAGAAAAGCATTAAAAGGTACAGCTTGCCAAGGCAAAAGGCGAAACACAACCGGTCCCTTGAGGGGCAAACGCGAGCTATAATTTATTAAATCTTCTACGGCCAAGGGCCCACTTCCGGTCCCAAGGGAGGTTAGTATTGACAAAGACCAAATAGGCCACCATAGTCCCCTGTGGGACAAGGTGCATAAAAAAGAAATAACACAGGCCACAAAACAATTACGGGAGGACACGATGTTAGAGGGAGGGGCTACAAAGAAGGGCCTAACTCCATAGGTTGGTATATAACGTCGATTATACAAAAAAAAAAGTATATCAAACATGTAATAAAAAAAAAGGAATGGGTGGCAGGTATGCCGTGAGGTCTTACTGCTTGGGCTTCTCAATCGCAGATCCATCTGCATCCGGCATCAATTCAATCCTCAATTTATCGACCTCCGATTGTAGAAACGACAAATCGACGAGATCGGCCGCTATGTCCATATTGGTGACGGACGGAAATACAGAAGAACTATGTCCGTAGCCCGGCAGGGAACGTAACACAGTGGTGTCTGTCTCCATTGGCGGCGAGGGTCTGTCATCAGACGAAGAAAACATAATCAAATCGCCGAACATGGCATGCGACGAATCGAGCGTCAGCAGGCTAGACATTGTATTCGGCGAACGAGATAATGCAAAGTCGGGGGAGGGAGGACTCGGATAGTAATTCGGGACATCCTCTAAGGTCCAAAATTTCTCCAAATCGATCCCTTCACCTTCAGAATAGACAGTTTCGTCGTCAGAAATGTCCTCCACCACTGGAACGTATCACCGAAGGAGGAGGGGGCGGTGGGGGCAAAAATTCGTCGTCAGCCGGGCAACGATGCGGTGCATCCCAAATCTTGACCACCGCGACACGCAAAATATCCGTAACTGGCGGGACACGCAGAGCTGGAATGCAGTAGAGCTCGCGTGTCGCTGTGGACGATGGACCCAGGACAGCGGTGGCGGGCGTGGAAACAATTAGCGGGGTCGGGGCTGCGAGGGGTAATACAGCTGGCGTCTCATCACGGCGGTCAGCAAAAAATTGACGTGGCGACTTGTTGGCTGACCACAATGCATTGAGGCAATCACTACACAAAAAGTTTTTACCGGAACGTGGGGGTGGCTGACTCGGGCGTGCCTTCCTGCGGACACGGCGACGGCGAACCGTGACGCGATCGTTTCTAACACATGCCAATGGAACTGTGTCCGGAATAGCTGCGGGGGGCTGTTCCGTGACCGTAGCCGACGCTACACGCCAATCAACACAACCATCGGCTGAATCACATTTCGCAGGTGGCGAGGGTATAGCCGATGCGAGAGCAGCCGTTGCAACGGTAGCACTACTGCACGAGTGGAGATTTACCCCACGCACAATAGAGGGGGGCGCATCAATATGAAGAAAGCGCAGAAAGCAGAAAGCAGGGCACGATAGCGTAGCAAATGAAGGCGGGCTGCTGCCAAACGAGCTCGCATGGCCAAACGTCGGCCATCAATCAACAGAGTAGGGCCAGCACGATTGCGGCGATATGGCATCGTGAGCACAGAAATGCACAACCACACAAACAACAAAAAATAAAAACAGTAGCACAAAACGCAAAATAATAGGATCGGTGCACTGCACTGAATAAACTGGGAATAGACTGTGTATCCAATAAATGTGGCTAATAGTCACTGTATAACTGCGAACTTAGCTGGAGTTGAAGTGGGAAGTAACCAAAACTAATCCTATAGGTCTGACCATCGGAAGAGCAGTGTAGAGATGCAGTAGAGCAGTGGTACTTGTCCGTATACCGATGAAGTCCGAAATACAACAGAGAGGTGCACCAGTCTATACAAACAGTGAGTTGTTACTAGGAAACGGTGGAGGGGTAGTGTTGGGTAACTGGTATGTACTGTTCCCAAGAAGGTGGGCGAAAAACACGGTCCACGAAGACAGGGGGTCAAGGACGGCCCCTAAGCTTCCCGTGGTAAGCACTTGACGTAATCTTTTGACGGGGGATCCGTCAAGTCATGGTGTTTTTAGCGCTAATCGTTATATAAAATCTGAGAAAACACATCCTCGTCCGGCAATGTCTCTACACCCAAAATACACTACAAGCAAAATGACAACAACAAAAGAGAATTGGCAACACAAAACAAAACGGTAGAATACAATTCATAAATGTAAAATTTTACATCTCAGAGCGTGACATATGGCAAGGTGCACGGTGGAAGTCGACTAAAAGGAATAAACGTGTGAGAGGGGTAGGGGGGAAGTGATTGGGGGAGGGGGCTTTAAAGGGCAGAGAGAGAAAAAAGGAGAGGATGAGAAATAGCAAAATAAACAAACAACAACAAAAAAAAAGAGAGGCAGAGGCAGGAAAAAAAAGGGAAGAGGGGAGGGGGGGTTAGAAAGGGTGTTGAGGACAACCAAAACAGGTAACAGAACAAACAACAAAATAACAACAAAAAGGAAAAGCGGAAGGAAAGGAGAGGAAAAAAATCTGAAGGATAGATAGCAATAGAAAAAAAATATATGGGAGTAAATTGCGGAGCAATTTAAAGGAGCACAGAGCAAGATAAAATAAAGTTGACCTATAGTACACATAAATATTGTATGGGAAGTTAAGCAGGGAAGTTTTACTAAAAGGGGGTAAACTACTCATAATTAATACAAGGCAGCACTTCCGCCCGATTCTCCCAATGGCTAGTACGCATCCTGGGCACCAAGATGACCCGGGGGGGGGGGGGCCTCTATAATAGGAAAAGAACAAATAGGAACAGAGAAGGGGAAAAGGGATAAAAAAAAAGTCAGCATGATGGGGGCTGTGAAAGGGGAGTTCCGCGACCATGTCACTTACTAAGGAATATGTGAAATTGTAGAACATATAAATTGGTTCGACAGTAATACTAATGTTAACTAAGTCACAGCATGTAAACCAATAGACTAATGGCACCAAGACCGTAATTCTCATAGAAAATCAAAACGTACATACATAGGCCTAACTGAAATAGTAACAATGTCGACCGTATGTCGTTAAACCACTAAACTAACGGTCTGGGCTAGTTTATTCGGAATGATAACCACCGATTCCTGTTTAACTCCAAAGGATAAAAAAGAAATAGGTCTACCGATAGTACAAAAGCTAACAGTATAGTAGTATTGAAACCAATGGACGAACGGTTCGGAGACCGTAGTACTCATAAAGATGATAACATATATACATATATACAGGGGCCTAGCTGTAATAACAACAATGTCGACAAAAATGTCGTTATACCTCTAGGCTAATGGGCAGAGTGGTTTGATTGGGATAACAACCTCAGACTTATGCTTAATCATAGGAATACACTGCTAGCTCATGCATTGCTGAAAAATAGGTTCTGTCACAGTGTAAACATAAATAGCAAGAATGTAATTACACAGCACTAAACACAAAATATACCTATTAAATGTTAAGCTGAAAAGCTATAGATCTGGGGTAAATGAGTTCTACTGGGGGGGGGGGGGGGGGCGCATGTTTCTTATGTTGATAATGAAGTCTTATGTGCCAGGGCAGTATTGGCTGGGGAACACGGCTGAAGTAGGTTGTTGCGGCGCGATGGGTGCTGGGGAAGGGGGTTGAAGTAGACATAATTATTATTTGTTGGCAGATGGGTGATCGGGGAGTTATGTCTAGAACATTTTGTGGCATAGAGGCGACTGTTGGGAAGGCAGAGTTTTAATGCTTCGTGAGGGCGTCCCCTCGGCTGAAGGTTGTAGTCGTGCCTTGGCTGAGTTCGTCTGATATGCTGTTGGTCATAGAGGGAGTAGATGGCTTACGTGCCATGGCTGGAGGTTCGATAGGCGTCAGGCCGTTTGTCGATATATCTGTTGCCACTGGAACCATTGTAGGGGAGGAATGTCCTTCACCAGGTTGTGGTAGGTTTTGGGCTTTATCCGTGTACGCCGTCCATTGGGTGGGTCCGTCTTGGTTGTTTGACGCAACAGTCCTGTAATACCTCTTGAGTTCCACTACGTTGATCTCTGGGACCACGTGCCCAGTGTGAACATTCTTAATAGAGTAAGTATTAACGCTGTTGATTCTGATTATTTCAAGGGTCCGACCCATTTTGGTTGCATAGATCTGGCGATTTTCTTAGCAGCACTGCTGACAATGTGTGTGCGCTTCAAAACCCAATCGCCCACCTCAAAGTGGGTTTGCCTTACCCTCGATTTTAGTAAGGATTCCTTGGCCGAAGAATACGTCTCCGTAAACTTGCCGATAACGTCTTGTTGTTTCCGTAATCGATCTTGTAGAGTGCTGGTACTTTCAGGGTTGCAGTGAGTCCAATTGATTTTGCCAATGTGTAGCAAGCGGCCGGCCTAGGACTAATTCAGCAGGACTGTAGCAACTAGCTTCCGATATGGCATTCCTCATGACGAAGGCAAATGACTCTAATTCTGAGCACCAGTCGTCTTGGTTCTGCACATAGATGCGAATTAGCTGTTTAATGGTCCTATTTATCCTCTCACAGTAATTCGACTGGGGGTGAAAGGCTGTCGCATATTCCGGAAGTATGCCGTATTCTTCCAGGAAACTCTTCCATACCTTCCCTCTGTAGAAGCCGGCGTTGTCAGCCAGCACCGATCTGGGTATCCCCCAATGTAGTGTACAAGAGTGGAGAAAGTTAGTGATGTGGGCTACTGTAGCTGTCCAGAGGGAGCAAAGTTCCACCCAACCGCTGAGCTGGTCTACCACGCACATGGTAAATTTGAAACCATGTTTGCAGCTAGGTAAAGGACCAATCAAATCAGTAGACAGCCTCGCCCAGGGCCTGTGGGGAGGGTCTGTCACCTTAAGAAGTCCTGGTGGTTTGGAGGTAGTCCTTTTGCCAACTGGCATTCCACGCATTGTTGGACAAACTTGGTGACGTCGGCTTTGATACCGGGCCATGTCACTTTCTGCTGGAGGTCTTGCAAGGTCTTCGCTATTCCAAAGTGTCCTGCTAGTTTGGTAGAGTGGGTAGACATCATACATTGTCGTCGTAGGGATTTGGGCACGTAGAGTGCTACTGTCGGACTGGACGTAAGTGTAGCTGAAATCCCTCGAGGCGCAGAAGTCTTTGCTAACATCTCTTGATGCACGGTCCAAGTCCCATATCTAGTCCGCAGTTTTTGGTTAGATGCTGGAGTTGATTGCAGCTTTTTAACCTTAGCTATCTGGCGAATACACCAGGGGTCGCTCTGATGTGCTTCTAGAATCTTATACGGAGTTGGTGCTATCAATAAAGATGTCTCGATTCTCTGGGGTCCTAAACAGGTGTCTTCCGGTGAGTCCTCTGAGTGGTCTCCCGGCTCGTACATCCTTGAGAGGCTATCAGCTACGGTGTTGTCCACACCGCGACGAAATTTGATGGTATAATCGAGATTTTGGAGTTGGAGTACCCATCTTGTGAGTCTGCCTTGTAGGTTCTTCTGCTTTTGGATGAATGATAACGCTTAGTGGTCGAATTCCAAGATGAAGGGAGTGTTTTTGATGTAGGGTCTAAACTTCTGCACAGCATAAATCACAGCATTCATTTCAAGCTCCGTCGTGTGGTAATTTTTCTCGGGTTTCGTGAGTCTTCTGCCTGCGAAAGCAACTGGCATTAGGCCCTGTCCTGGTACTTTTTGAGAGCATACAGAGCCTAAACCTGCTCCGCTTCCGTCCGCTTAAATGACGAAGGGCTTGCTGAGATCCGGTAGCTTGAGGGTACAGCCTACAAGGCCATCCTTAAGTTTCTGGATTGCTGCTTCACACTGGACTGTCCATTCCCATTTGGAGTCCTTCTTAAGTAGATTAAAGAGGGGAATCGCAGTAATATGGTAGTCCGGTAAGAAGCTCCTATAATAACCAAACAGGCCTAGTGCTCGACGCAGCTGAGCAAGGTTCGTTGCCCCTGATCACTTTCACATCACTATCCAGCCCCTGATCACTTTCACATTAGTGGGTCTGGGAAAGAGTTGGCCTGGGCAGATTACATGACCCCAATATTCAATTTCGTTAGCACAAAATGTGACTTTCTTCAGATTTACGGTCATCCCTACTTTTTCTAGCTTCTGGAAAACACTCTTTATATGTTCCAAATGGAGTTCGAATAAGTCTGAATAAATTATAAGGTCATCAACATAAATCATTGAAAATTGGAAAAGGGCGTCGCCCAAAATGAGGTCCATTACCCTGGCGAAACAAGCTGGGCTGTTGGTGAGTCCATAGGGTAAAACCTTAAATTGGTATAATGCTCTGGGCGTTCTAAATGCCGTTATTGGTTTCGAACTGTCGTCCAGGACAACTTGTAGAAAGCCCGACTTCATGTCAAGAATGGTAAAATACTTGGCTTTCCCTAACATGCTAAAAACTTGTTGGGCGTTGGCTGTTAGTTGCGAATCCTTTATACACTTCTGGTTCAAAAGGCGATAGTCCAAACAAAATCTCTTCTCATTAGGTTTACCCCCTTGTTTGAGAGCAAGGACTGGAACTGACGCCCATGGGCTTATGGAGCGTTCAATCACATCCAGGTCTAGTCATTCTTTAACTAGGTCGTCTATAATCTTCTGGGTGGCAGTGTTGACTGGTCGGAATGGTAACCTTATTGGTTTGGTACCTGGTTCTAGTTCAATTTGGTGTTCATGCACGGTGGTCCTGCCTAATTTAGAGGTAAGGACTTTAGGGAAACGCTTAAGGCATTGTCTGAGTCTTGTTTTCTCTGTTGGAGAACAGTGGGCTCTTGAAATATGGCTTTCCACAATCCCCCAGTCATCCTCTGCTTGAGTTGAGATGGTTTGTTGAGCTGGATGGCGTGCACATTGTTGAGCAGCGTCGTGTTGTGCAAATGGGGTAATGGGGCCATGGCGTCCTATTGACCATCCACCTTCTCTGATGTTGGGAACAATAGAGGTCCTAAATAGGAAGTCCCTACCTAGAATTAAATCGTCCATAGCGTTCTCTAAAATCAAAAACGTATGTTTTGAAGATTTATTGTCACACCAATGTACTGTAGTGGTAACACTGCCTGAACTACGGATTTTTCCTGCAGCCAATAAAAACGTCACACCATTGTTCATAGTCACTTTGTGTCGTTTGTCTTGTAAACGTCGTGCCATGCGGCCTGAGCAGACGCTGGAAGTTGCACCCGAATCTAACAGTGCTAGTCCATCAGCACCGGTGACACACACATTTAGACATTTGGTATGAACCACGTAAATGTACATATCTCATAGCAGTTTTATGTCTAAATCTAATGCGTCTATGATGGTTGGATGAAGCGGTGGCCGTCGAGCTTACTGTGTTTGCTAACGGCCGGCTAGCCCGTTTTTTGACAGTGCTTGCAGGCACTGTGGACGGTAATGTTCTGGGCTGCCACGTTCAAAGCATATCCCTCTCTTCTTACGTTGTGAGGGTGGACTACCACTAAAAGTCTTCATTTTGGGTAGGCCTAGTGTTCCTAATGACAGGTTTGTCTGTGGTGTTGGAGCTGCTGCGGTTGTTGTTGTTTCCGATGCATTGACGTTGTTGGCGCACCATGACGCCCACACAATGCTCCATGGGGATCTAAACTAGACATTGAGCACTGTGTCATATTAAGATCTGGCCTAGAGGTCATGTCAAAATCAGTATTATCTTCTATACGGTGGAGGAATTCTTCTCCCTGGGTAACCTGATTATTACCTCCCCCCCCCTCCCCCACCCAATTTTCTAGTAGGGGGACGCCATGCTAGGCTTGGTTCAAATGAACATTTGGGGGGAGGGGGAAGTCGGTAGGAGCGTTGTTTAATTAAAAATTTACATAGTTCTGCTCCTTCTTTGGCTAAATGTTTCAAAGAGTCACATTTCTTCCCATATATTAACTGTAGAAAGTCGGGATGCAAATTATTAATCGCAGTTTCCACCTTCGTAGCGTCACTGGCTGTTGGATCAATTCTTTTATAGAAACCGTCTATAGGTTGCAAATAGGCGGACAGGGGTTCATCTCTATGTTGAGTTCTAAGCAGTAACTCTTTCTTTAATTGTTCAATATAATGACCTCCCTCAAATTCTGTTTAAAAATGTCACATCGCTTACTTTGAAAATTCGAGTTCATGTTTACTTTTTTTACGCTTAGATTTCAAAGAAAAGGATACTTACCGTTCCAATATCCTTGCAAATTTTCGACAGTCAGGTTTATCTGGAGTTAGGGGGGGGGGCACCGAAAACGACTGTGTTCATCAGCCTACCACATCACCGCTTACTTCGTCGTGACTGTTCATCTGCTTTCGTTCGTCTGCTGCTGTCGTTCGTTGGAACGCGGCGCGAGGCCATAGCCTCCGTAACTTGCAGGCCAGTGCACCACTTCTCACGCAGCAACTTATTAAACTCTCCTTGCAGCAGGAACTGAATGTTTGGGTTTGAAGGTCCCTGGATATTCATCAGTACCGCCTTCTCTCGGCTGTAGTGTTGAATAGCCAGGGATTCAAGGCTTCTCAGATGCACATCATTGTTAGAGTTGGACTTGACGAGTGTCACAGTGCCTTCCCAGTTGATTCGGTGTCAAGTTTCCTTGTGGTGGACTGCTATGCCATTAGTTACAACTTCATTCCTGGTGTCTGCCATGTGCTGCTTGACCCTCGTTCGTATACCTTTTCTTTTCATTAGCTTCACGTATGAAGAAGAAGTGGAAAATAAGCTACCATTTTTAGATGTCGTACTGGAGAGAACGGGGAGCGGCAGGATTGTTTACCAGCCTCACCGTAAACCGACAACAACAAGAAGGGGTATCCCGTACAACTCAGGGCACCCGGTGGGCCAGTTAAAAGCAATAGCCCAGAATGAGTTCATCAGAATGGTGCAGAACTCATGGTGAGAGCCTAGACGTAGCAAGGAAACATCTGTACGAGGCCGAAGGGAGGTTCGTTGAGTTAGGCTATCCACCCGGGTGCCTAAACGGAATGATTAGTCGAGGAATAGGCATGAAGAAAGCTGGAGTATGGAAGGCAGACCACCGACACAAGATCAAGGATACGGAAGAAGGACCAAGAGTGGCAGTTACGTATATAGAAGGCGTTACGGACAAAGTTCAAAGTGTGCTTAGGAAAAATGGTTTTACATCATACGTCAAGAATGCAAAGGGCCTGAAGGATCACCTGATGCAAAAGCAAACCTATCCTAATGCCATAACAAGAAAAAGAAGTGAAGCCAGTGAGCAAGAAGATGAAGCCCTGAAGCACATTAAAAACACCCGTGAAGGCGTTTACTGTGTTCCATGTGGGTATTGTGATGTCGTTTATGTGGGAGAGACAAGAAAAGGTATACGAACGAGGGTCAAGCAGCACATGGCAGACACCAGGAATGAAGTTGTAACTAATGGCATAGCAGTCCACCACAAGGAAACTCGACACCGAATCAACTGGGAAGGCACTGGGACACTCGTTAAGTCCAAATCTAACAATGATGTGCATCTGAGAAGCCTTGAATCCCTGGCTATTAAACACCACAGCCGAGAGAAGGCGGTACTGATGAATATCCAGGGACGTTCAAACCCAAACATTCAGTTCCTGCTGCGAGGAAAGTTTAATAAGTTGCTGCGTGAGAAGTGGTGCACTGGCCTGCAAGTTACGGAGGCTGTGGCCTCGTGCCGCGTTCCAACAAACGATAGCAGCAGACGAACGAAAGCAGACGAACCATTACTACGAAGTAAGCGGTGATGTGGTAGCCTGATGAAGACAGTCGTTCTGAGCCCCTCCAACTCCAGATAAACCTGACTGTCGAAAATTTGCAAGGATATTGGAACGGTAAATATTCTTTTTTTTTAAACCTAAGCGTAAAAAAACGTAAACATCAAATTCTGTATTAAAGGCAGTTAAGAACATATCCCATGTGTCAAATGGTCCTGTAAAACGAAACCATCTATCTGCGGCATCACACAAGGAAAGTGGGAGTATAGTCTGCAGCATATAGGAATCGGATAACTGATAAGCATCAGCGTATTTTCGCAGAGCGTTAATGTACTCTTGTGAGGTGCGGGCATCGTGGTGACAATATTTTACTAAATTTAATTTGGCACCTTGAACCCTTTTATAGTTGCCGGTATCTCTGCATCATCCAATGCGACTATTGGTATTTCTGTGGTATTCTCCTGTCGAATGTCGTCCTTATTTTTATGAGGGTTACTGTTTTGTCTGACAGACGGACATTCTGTTAGTTCAGAGTAAGCAATAGCTTTAGGTCGAGAAACGGGAGAAGCCTGGTCTCGCGAATTTTTCTCTTCCCGTTGGCCACTTAATTGCTGGCTGGGATTGTAGGGGGGTGGGGGGTTGGTGATGCTGTTGGCAGCAGCTTTGCCTGCCGTGGCTGTAGGTCGTTCATGCGTTCCCTCTATGGTTAGTGGCTCGGGGGCATGTCGATGAGTCAAAGGTCTGTTGGACTCTCCCCTACCCATGTTCACCCTCGCTCTTTCTCGTGAAAGGGCTTTATCGCGAACTGCGAGAGGAACACATTCGGCCGGAGGTGAATTTGAACTAAAACCACGTTTTTCGAACGCTGATTGCTCAAAGTTACTTAAACAAATATTCTTAGAGCTATCGAGGTAGAAAAACTTATGGGGTTTGATGCGAAATGCTTCCCTTGAATGCTTGTATCGAGCGCTGACCCTTGGGTAGCAGGGGGGGTGGTGAACTTGTTCTGGCAGTTGTGGTGCGGTGCGAGGCCAGGTGGAGGAGCCACCAATCCCTGCTTTTGGTCTCTGCGTTGATGTAGGTCTGTG
>JAHWFP010201098.1:43855-60527 GCA_023313725.1 Lithobius niger | reverse complement strand
TTTTTTTTTTTTTGGTCATATTGTCTCCTTGCGTCCAACTTTCTAATTACGTTTTTGCCGTATCGTATCTCGTTTGGAAGATAGCCCGAGGATGACCTTGAAATATCAATTCAAGGTCATTCCTTTTTTTCTGTCCCCATCACACCCATCATTGCATTTCTATCATTATTATTCTCTCATTAGCCATTCACAGGATATCGGCTCGTAACACTTTAGTTGGATCACCCATTATATTCAATACATAAAAAATCGAAACAAGAATGATACTAAACATTAACAATAAACAAAATTTCAAGGTCAGCAGTTCCAACAAATCCATTCGTATACGTTTAATTAGAAACAATGAGCTGACCGGATGGTTTTAAAGTGTATAAGATTTCAGACGATTTGAATAGAGAGGCAGACGGTGTCGCATATTTTTAGGAACCCATGGATTTCATTACCCTTTTTGTAAAGTAATTATTGGTTTCAAGTTAGTGATGTTAAGTCCCACCCCAGCTCGTAATTCCATATTGAAGATACGACTGCACCAACGCAAAATGAATTTGTTTCAGGAATGAGAATGATGCAATTTTCCGTAAAGTTTTGATTTGAACGTGACACATTGGTGCCTATCCCCCCTCCCCCCCCCCCGGTCCAGGGGGGGGGTTAACCCCCCTCCCCACCCCAGGCTCCAATGTCTACCCCCAGTTTAAAATGGTACTCCTATATTTCCGACTAGGACTAGTAGTTGGGGTGTCCCTTCCCCCACCCCCCACACACAAACACTTTCGGCCATGTTATTTTCACACGCTTTATTTCTATCCCGTCATTAAAGCTGCAACAGCATCTACTGTTCTGTTTCGTTTTCAAGCAAAATTCAGCCGTGCGTAAAATTATAAACGAAAACATTTTTTATTGTATTTTTCTAGATTTATGTGTTGTATGCCTATTGACTGTTGCCGGGTTGTTGTATTGTGGTCACCAGTGGTAGAGTGTTGTTACATAATAAATTCATCGATATTTGTCCACACCTCCCCCACCCCAAAAAAAAAAATTTGTCCACACCCCCCTGTGGGCACCACTGACGTGACAAATTCAACGTAAAGCGGATTCAAAACTTTTTAATACACACACTTTCAAAACTGGAGACACTCACGTATCTGCTAATTTTCGATAACTGAGCTGTTATCTGAACGCTAGCGTGCGTCTTCAAACTTGAAAGCAGATGATGTAAACAAAAAAGATGTAGCCAGTGTTCATAAAAACCACCCTTATTGTGCCTGAGCACGACAACAGCTTAGTTACCGAAAATTAGCAGATCCGTGAGTGTCTCCAGTTTTGAAAGTGTGCGTTTTAAAAAGTTGTAAATCCATTTTACGACGAGTGAATTTCATAGTATTGCCGGTAACGGTTTTTTTCGGACAAATTCAACGTAACAAATAACGTTAGAGAAAATGTCCGAGAATACGCCAGAATAAATCCAATACCTGCGATGGCTGGGAGTCTTTCACCCTACCCTGGGTAGCAATGACCAGAAGAGACTTTGATAGGGTCCCCTTTTCAGTTTACCAGCCAGATCAGCTCGTCCAGACAAGTATACTGAACTCCACCATCGGCAATGCCACGATGACCCCTACGAACTTCCAGCGTGGTCACTAACTTATGATACTACTGCCAGTGTGTGGTCGGTATATGGAATATACTGGCTTGAAACCATGTTACACACCAACCGTTTCTCAGTATGCTAAAGTGGCGTGCACGGGGGGAGGGAGGGTTCGTACATCATTTTTGGTTTGAATTTCCCTGACTTTTCCAGGTTTTCCCTGACCAGATTTTGCACATTTCCCAGACCTAAACGTCCCCTGACCTAATTACTAAACTTAATATAGTACGTGCATCACCATGTAATAACTTTAATGATTTTAGGGTTACCGTTCTCAACATTTTCCCCGACTTTTCCCTGACTTTCTGCTTCGTTTCGATTTTTCCTTGACTTCCCCCTGACTTTCTTCACCTATTTTCCTTTTCCCTGACTATTCCAGGTAAGCCAGGTTTTGCAGGTCCCGTACGAACCCTGGGAGGGGGAGGGCATTGCCCCTTGCCTTTTTGGAATAAATTCCCATTTTGCCCTTTTTTTTAAATGTTTTTTTTTTTACCTTATAAATGCTGGTGCTGTAGCGAAAGGAAGGGCCTAAAGAAGCGAAAAGGGCAAGAAGACAGCCAGGGAAAGGTTAGATAGCGGCATAAAAGGGTAAAAGAGACATTGGCAAGCTAAAAACGAGTGCAAAAAAAGAGACTCACGAGCAAAAAAAAAAAAAAAGTTCCCTTAGCTGAACTTGCCCTTTTACTAGAACTTGCCTCGCCCTTTCCGAAGTCTGCGCACGCTAGCACGTTACTGGTCGCCGGTTTTTCTTGTATTTACTCTGGTGCCACAGTTGTGCAGATAGGCTCAGCGACACGAAAGTTCGCCATTTGTGGTCAGTCGAAAAACCAACGGCCGTCCGCGTAGCCGGTCTGGTCGAAAAAAGATTACAACTCATGACGCAGTAATTCTCCACATTAATCTTGTTACAGAGGACAGCCACATTTGAAGCCAAAATGGGCCAAAGACATCGGTACACGCAGCGTGTTTTCCGCTAAAGTGGTCATCTATTACACAGTTTGGCAAGGGCCGGATAGCGGTTTGCTTTGATAGCCTTAAATTGCAGGTGAGGTTGAGTTTTGGCTTGGCACGGGACGTTCATCTCTTCCCACCTCGCATCATCTTCAAGCTTTCGTTTTCTTCACTCAACTAGGCTATTTTTTTCGCGTTTTCCGTTTCGCCAGGCTCGTGAAGACTGATGGATAGCGTATGTCTTCTAAGCCATCAACATCGTTTCAACCGACGCTATCCCCTCTACTAAGAACCAAGGTCAGTGCTGCCATACGGAACGTCACAAATGTCACCGTAAGATGCAAAGTCGTTAGTCTGATGAGAAGTAAATAATGTATAAACTGTTGGTTTCTATTGAAACAGAAAACGGGACATGAGCGCGGCCGACAGCTGCTAATAAACAAACAACCTTAGCGTAAGAACTGAAGGTCTCAGCTTCAGAGTAAGGCACACCCTTTTTCTTATGCGAGTCTTGTTATAGAATTAAGGGAGGAAGGAAGTAAGAAAGTCGAGGGGATGCAGGGAACGCCAACACACTGGTTGTTTGTGTCCGTACTTAAACTAAGCTGTCAGCCATCCAACAATATAATATCTTACGTTTTAACACAAAGCGACGATAAGAACCCCCGAAGCAGCATAACGACGACCAGAATCCCAACCCATGCAATGAAAACGGGCGAGCGTGTCAATTCTTTGGCTAAAATTTGAAACTGGTACGTTGTTGTCTTGATCAGTTGAAACTAGTACATTCTTTGCTTCAACTAACAAATTTCGGTTATCTCAGCGGCAAGTCTTACATGACGTCATGCACGAAGGACAGTTATTTTTCATAAGTTACGGATCTTTCAAGCCAAAGCGAGAAACTGGGAGTGGGGGGGGGGGGAGGGAGAGGAAGAACTCGAATGGGAAATGCTCGTGTGCGGGGCAGTGCGTCTATTAACCCTGCTGTTTAGTAAACATAAAGATTGGGGGATGGGAGAAGGGGACAGGGAGAAGACGGGAGGTAAAAAGGAAACTTACAGGAAGAAAAATTGCCGGCCGCAGTCAACGTTCAGGCAACACCGACCGAAAACTGGGAAACAACCACGGGCGACACAAACCCCACCCGAAGCAAAATCCGGGTGAAGCCGGGTACAAATGCTAGTAGAGCTATAAAGCCAAAACAATGGCAGAAAAAGGTCACATGTGCTGGCTACAGCTTCTGCTCCCTGCCACTGCGTGATGTCTCAAAACGAACTCACTACTGCATTTTCACTTTATGACCTTCTTTGGAAAGCACGAGAAATATCGCAGCAAGTTGAATACCGAAAGCAAACATTTTAAAAATAAATGTTTTTTTTTATTTTTTTTTTATTTTTTTTTAATTTTTTTTTAACATTTCAGGCAACTGCAGCCTTTAGTCATAATCCTATAGAAGAAAATGTCAGCCGTACATTAATTATGAGCCTTTAGGAAAATATATGCACGCTAAGTAAACACCACAACGGAAGCACTTCATCTGAATTTAAAGTGGACCGATTAATTGTGAAAGTACACGTTTTCGAAATTCATTATTAAAAAAACCGCTTAATCTTACTCTTTTTAAATTTTCATTTAATACCTTTCTTGCAAAGCATGTTATCCTAAATTAAACGTGCAAATTACCCAAATTAATTTTTTTTTAAAGGTCTAGACATACGCTAGTGTGTTGCGCCAAGTTAGGCAACAAACATCACAACAAGCATCACATCAATTCAGTTGTCGAGGTTGTAAACCATTGTAGCGCGACGCCATAGCGTTAGTGTCCTGAAGCATAGTTGGGCACATTTCAGGTACTTGGGGGAAAATAATAATACGGTACAAAAGCTTACATTGTGTTGAAATCGAGAGCAATGACCCACCTGAAAAAAACTCGTGTAGGAATGCCAGCTAATCTGCTTTCAATGCAAAATCTGACCCTCAATAACGTTGAAAATGTGTTACTACCTAGCTAGCTAGTCCGCTCATCCCCACGTTAAATCCCATAGGGTGATTATTCATCGAACCGAGATAACGGGAAGGCTTCCAGCAATGAAATTGAACGAATGGGTGCAGTACAATACGAACTGCGTACGTTTTATGGTTTGAAACCTGGTGGTGTAACGGGGATGGCGTGGGAGGGCGCGTTAATTACGAAAATATTGTTATAACCATTGTTAGTATTGTCGGTATCGTCTCTCATTGGACCGAATAATACTTTGGACGTTAAATAAAAAATTGCTACCGAAAGTAGCAATGTTCTAGTTTTCATTTAACTTTCGAACTATTGAGCGGTGCGATTAAGTTGGCGAATCTTTTGGTGTGTTGATATCACTTCTTTGAAGGGCCGAACCATTCGGAACTTGGCGGCCCCTTTTACCAGTTTTGGTTTTTGATATAATAACAGTACAAGATAACTAAAATTTCCAGCGTAAAACGATATCAGAAGCGAGTGACTGCCACTAGGGGTCAGCACGTGGCTTGCCAGGCGAGGATCGCTCTTGGACCTTTAAAACTCCCCAAATTTTTACACAGTTGACCATTTAAATGGACATTCCTCCCGGTTGGCTTTCCTGTATGGCTCAGATTTGCACCACTAAATACTTCAGACTTATGTAAATGTTGCAAAGACATTCATTTTTCCTATTTTTTTCCCGCGTGAAAAACGGTTTTGCTACGTTAACTCTAAACTATGTAAATGTTGCAAAAGCTATTTAGCGCAGGATGCTCGAATATAGTGAGACGGTATGACCTTCTAAATGTTGTACCACACGTTTCTTGGAAAGGTAAATCGCTGTCGGACTTCTTGAGTATTGCCTCGCTACTTTAAGGGCGCGTTTACGCAGCGACTCGCCTTTGCATTCTCGCAGCTACAACTCAATCGCGATGGCAAAGGTGACGTTGCCATGGTCACAACGCTAAATGGATTAGCTAAATCCGACATCGTTTGAGTAAATACGTGCAGTCTTATAATCCGTGCCAATAATATAAATAATTCCTCATGATGAAACAATTTTCCCAAACGCCTCTGAACTCGCGTTATTTGCTGTTTTCGTTGCGAGGCGGCAGACATAAAACCGCCGCCATGTTGGAATTTGAGGTGATTTCAAGCTTCTAGTTACGAGAATGCAAAAACGAGTGGTTGCGTAAACGTGCCCTAATGCGGTTTTCATTTTGGATTTTTAGAATTTTCTAAATAACTGTTTTGGTCGATGACTGGAAAGTGGAACCCTGGTAAATCCCTTGCTGGTCTGTGCCTGCCACGGTAGTGTGAGAGACTGCCATGCTCTCATGCTCCTTAAGCAGTTATGGGACTTATTCTGACATTATCTTGGCCACTGCGATTATCGGAGGTTTCTCAGTTCGCATCTCCCGGCTTGCCCGCCCCCCCCCCCCCGGCAAGACTTGATTCTCATTCAGATATGTCTATACTTTGTTCCACATTATGTTTTCAGAAAACTGACTGTATGATGCCAGGTTTTCTTCCACTACGAGTGCAAAATATCCGTTAACATCCCATTCGTAAACTCTAACAGTAATTTTGTTGAGTCCACAAGTGTGACATCCACATGTATTTGCATTCTTAGTGCAAGGAAACGAGTCGTCATCCAGTCAGTTTTCTGAAAACATAATGTGGAACAAACTATAGCAAGGTTCACAATTTAATCGCTTCATAATCACGCGCAGTTTGTTTCTGATGACAGAAGGTAGCAAGAAATTCATTAAAAAAAAATAACAACAAAAAAAGCAACTTAAATAAGATCTTAGGCTGTACCAACCTGAGATTAGCACCATTCGAAAGCTCTCGAAGAAACTGTCAAATTGGTACACTGCAACGTGTAAAAAAGAAAGTTTTCTCTTCTTGTGACGTGGTTACCCTGTTTTTCAGTATAGGAGAAATAAATATAAATCGCTGGAAATAATACTAAGGAAAATTGGAAATTAAGCCAACAGCGAAAATCATACACAAGAAATAACGTAGTTCAGTAAGCCACCTTTATGCACTTACGTTTCGTCGGAGTGGCATGACCCGGATTCGAACCAGCTACCCAGTTCGCCCCCAGATCACTTGCATAGCGCCTAGTATTTTTTTTTTCAGTATAGGAGGCAACAGTTTCCTTAGAAGTTATTTTGCGTCTTTTCCATCAGTGGTAAACAATTTCAATTAGGAGTCAGAAAGTGTTAACGTGTTATACTATTTCGCTGTTCGTTTTTTTCCTGCTGACTTCCGGTAACCTCTGGTAAACTTTAGTAAACTAAGTAGTAGTCCACAGATCTTTACTATTAAGACTGTTAGGACCTTCTGGAAATTTCAGGTATCGTTTACCGATGGAACTTGAAAAAAAAAACCAATAGTTTACCACTTCGTTAAATTTTCAGTCTTAGTTTCCCTTATTATTTTTCAAGTAAGGAGAGGTAGGCTATGAAAAATTGTCATGAAATTGTCATGACAATGCAATGAAAAAATCATGACTATTCCGTGACGAATTGGGGTTTGTCATGATTTATTATAATTTGTCATGAATGATAGCCATGCTTTATCATTATCCGCTATGATGATTTGTCACGATGTTCACGATGGTGCTTATGATAAATGATAATGATAAATTACGATAGCAGACAATGATAGATCATAAAAAAAATCACAAGTCATTGCCCCAATTTATCACGGAATAGTCATGATTTTTTGTCATGACACCCCTCCCCCGTAATGTGTGGCGCAGTGGCAACCCGGACTATTACACTGTGACTGACGTTGACGCTAATGACCTTGCTGTCGACGCGACATTAAGCCTCAAACCCCCCTCCCCAACTGATTTTATTGGCCAAACGAAGCGAGGTCTTCATATTGACTGAATTTGAATTTTGTGGGTGTTTTTCTGTGCATGGTCAGTAAACTCTCCGGCCCGACATGCAACAATATTAGAGGGGTAGACAAAATGGCCGCCACGACTGGCCCCATTTCTTCGAGGTTTGTTCGGGAATTGGCCAAGCTAATCGCACCTTTGCTTGGAGCAAGCATCTTTGTACGGAGAAAAGCGATATGTAGTAGCAGCTATATAGTGAGGGCGTTTTTTTTTTTAAATAACACTTTTAATTTTTGCCCAGATTTGCGTTACAAATTTGTGTCGATCTATATAAACGTATTTTTAAATAGTTTTTAAAGTTATCGCTCAGCCACACTTGAGATATTTCTCTGCGCTTGAAAAAAAATATAAAACAAAATAAAAAAGACACGTTCGTGTATCCAGAAAGTGTTGGAAGGGAAGAAACGTCGGTATTTCGTACTGTCAGTGTCGCCCTCGGTTGACAGAAAGCGGCAACAGAACAAATCAATCGCACGAGTGACGCTTTCGACGGCCATATAGTCCAACCCAGTCCCGTATGCTATTTTTCATCCAAGATCCGGCCGGTAATGTAGTAGAGCCTGGCCTGTGAGTGTGATTATCTGTTTGAAACACGATAACATTCAAAATTATTGTTCTGAGTTGGTTCAGAATTTCCTGACAACGGAACTTTTGGTTCATGAAAGAAGCGGGTTCCAATCTGAAATAACTACCTCAAATATTTTCAGAGATATTCGGGGTTTAGCCCGATTTTCAGCAGCAGCGGTAATAGATCGGTAGTAAAGAAGCCCGTTCTAAAGCGCTAGTGGCCCCAAGCATTCATCTTCGTGCCTCACTTGCTCCTAACGATGTAGCCTCCCGTAATTACGAGGTAGCCTGCCTCCTCACGATGCCTTAACAACCGGAGGCATCAACGACAAAACGGAATACACACGTAGCACCACCCCTCGCTCCGCCGAGTGAAAACATGTAAAAAGCCAGGAAGTGCATATTTATACAATAAGACCAGATGCACACATCCGTTTTTTTTTTAACGTGGGTTGACGCTGCGTTGCCGCTGTGTTGACGTAGCAATCAATGCACACATGACCGTATAATAACGCCAGCACGTATTCGGGCGCAAACCATTTTGCTAACCTCGTGTACAAAAAAAATATATTTTGAAACCAATGAAACGATATATGGTACATTCATATACTGATTTAAGACGTAACACGGGAAGATATTATACATCCTTTACAGATTAACTAACAAATTCGGAAAGGTTCTTTAATTACTTTTCAATGAGTCTTCAATCATTTCTGCAGCAACATTCCATATTTCAGAATAGTTCTTTACTCCCTCAATAAACAATTCCATATCAATTTCTTCGAGATTGGTAACGCTTTTGCGATAAATAACGAATGTGCGCGCGCACAAGTCGCACAAGGTACTGAGAAACCAGGGGTGAGTTTGCGTTGACGTTGCGGTGCTGTGGGAAAGTGCGTTGAAAAACGAACGCACGATGGGCGTATGGTAAAGGCCTCTCCAGACAGAAGAAAATTTCGTGCGAAGCTATGCGTAACTACGTGCCTACAAGGTCAACATTGCATCGTGTGGTTGGTGTTGCGTTAAGGACCAATATTGAAGTCTTTTTTACACCATACTACGTCGGCATGCAGCCGCGAGCAGCCAGTCTGGTTAGGGCTTAACGCAACGTCAATGGAGGTATGCGTGCACTACCCAACAGTTGTCACATAACCGTTGCTCTACCCTCAAACAGTCTCCACATTGCGATTATATCGTGAATTCGGACCTTGGTCGACTCCACATCATAAGGTGTGTATTTGCCTCGGGCGAGACAAAGTCCTTAGGTCACGCCTTTCGAGTTAATGTCAGACCGCTCTTGGAGTACGCTAATTCGGTGTGGTTCCCACACTTGCTGGGAGACATTGACCACATCGAATCCCTTCAGCGCCGTTTTACCCGCTCCTTGGCGGGTCTACAAGGCCTTCCATATCCTACACGCCTGCAGCGTTTGAGACTGGAATCCCTAGAACTACGACGACTGAAAGCTGATCTATTTTTGGCTTTTAAGATTATTAGGGGTTTTCTCCCAATTGATGTTCCCTTCTCTGAACTCTCCAATGTGAAAAAAACACGGGGCCACTGTTTTAAACTGGTCAAGCCTAAAACCCGGCTGGACGTTCTATCTTCTTTCTTTGCGGTGAGAATTGTCAACCCGTGGAATGCGCTACCATCTAATTTAGTCCAGTCTCCCTCCCTTCGGACATTCAGACGTGGACTAGACGAGTTCGACCTAAGACCGTTTTTAAGGAGACCAGAGTTTTGTCTGCCCACATTACCTCCAACCCCCTAGAGAACTGTTCGTGGGACCGGCGTTAGAGACCTCGGTCCTGCCGTTTCCCTTCACACTATATTGGGTGTGACAAACCAAATATTATTATTATTATATTATTATTATTATTATTAAACCACACCGCAAATGCGGTAACGTAGCGTCAACATACGTTAAAAAAACGGATGTGTACACCGGGCCACAGTTGCGACGTTTCGGCATTTTGTATCCCGTTGTCAAGCAAAAGGAATTAGATTAGCACAAGCAAAGTCATACAAAATGCACTTGAATGGTTTCCCATTTCGAAGAACAAGGCAACCAGCTCAATAAAAATAGAGTAAAAGTCAAAAATTAGTGTAAAAGCTAAACAGGGTGGACCTTCTCCCAACCGCAGCAGGGAAGAAGTGAATACCTGAGAGAAGGGATCGGCTATTTATGTGTGTTGGCCCTATCAGGAAAAATTTTTAATTGCAAATTTTTTTATTGCAAATTCATACATGTGCACTTGCTGGCTTTTTTATATGTTGATCATTTTTCAGTGCATTTTTTTTCTCTTTTTTGTTTTCTTCTTTGGGTAAGGTAGTCCACAGACCGTTGTCTAGCCATTCTAAATTACCTTTTTTGTTTCAGAGACGTTCAAATTCTCCCATCAATATAGATTCCAAAAACGGAAGTAGAAATTCCTGCTACTCCGTGTCTAGTGTCGGTTCCACTACACTTTTTCTACGTTCTTGTTCAACAGTTGTAACGGTTCCCTCAACTACCCCTCCCCAGTTTAGGTGTTTTTTCTTCTATCCTCAGCGAGACGTTGTGTTGCCTAGCTTTCGCAAGAAAAGAAGGACCACTCTCTGCTGGCCGCTGCTTCTTAACCCTAGATTTTTGTGGCGTAGAGGTCTTGGCCCCATGCCAACCAACGCTGCGACGACTTCTATTACCCAACCCCAACAACCCCTCCCCTTCCCCCTTCCTCCCCTCTAGTGTTCTTTCATCGGTTGTGTGCTATGCAGCACCCTGCGCAACCAAGGAGCCAATTCCGACTCGAAATCTGGTTTTCCTTCGCATGTTAATTTAGGCCACTTGAGGCAGGAAAGACTGTCCTTTCCTGGAACTGATACCTTTAAAATCATAAAAGATACTGCAGTGTTGATTTACAAATGATTAAAAAGTAGCATCGAATTTTTGTACGTCGTTGTTTGCACCTTTAAGCAACGAACCCCTTCGAAGTTTTGCGTATCTTAGATGGCGTAAACTACAATCCACCCAAAACTAAAACTGGTATAAGAGAAGCCGCTAAGTTTCCAAAGAGGTCGGCCTTTGAAAGTAGTGATATCATTCAACCAGGGAAAGGCCGCCAAGGTAAATTCTGTTAGCCAAGTTTATCGCACTGACTATAATAGTTCGAAAGTTAAATGAAAACTATAGAACACTGCTACTCGCAGTAGCAATCTTTTTCATTTAACGTCCAAAGTATTATTCGGTGTAATTAACTTGGCTAATAAGATTAACCTTGGGAGCCTTTCCATGGTTGAATGGTATCGCTACCTTCAAAGGCCGCCCCTTTTCGGAAACTTGGTGGCTTCTCCTATACTAGTTTTGGTTTTGCATAGATATCACAACTTTCATAGGATTGTGAACGTACGAAAGGTCAGACTGTCTTATCTTCATATCTACTTTTACTTTCGGGAGGAATTTTTTATGTCTACAAATTTTTACATTGATAATTTTCACATTTTGCCATTGCCTAATTAGCCGTTACATCAGCCAAATTGACTCGGTTTGGTTTATTGTCTGTCGATGCTTCCCATGCTCAAGTTCTTCAATCTCAGTTTTGCGCACACAGGCTAACAAACGCTGTTTTTTCTTTCGCTTCACTCACTCAGTCAGCGCATTCAGTTACTCCTCCCTAGGTTAATGTTAATCTACACAATAAATCTGAAATTGCCCACTCAATCAGCGCATCCCCTTCAGTTGCTTTGTTTATCCCTGAACCTTTCCCTCACATTTTCCACAATTTACAAATATTTCGGCCGCATTGGGATTTATCCTCGACATGATACGATATCCTTTCAGGTACTTACAGTTAACAGACATACGTAGCATAGGACTGTGAATGTACAAAAAGTCCCACGGTCTTATCTTCATACTACCTTTTATCTTGAGGAATTTTACGTCAATAATTAATTTTAGCCAAATTGAGAATTTTTTTGTCTTCTTTCTTTGTTCACAGTTTGTCATGCAGAAACCCCTAAAGTTCACTATTACTAAAATACCAAACTATCTCGTGAATGAGTGATTATTTTGGTCCATCGTTACAATTCAGCTTTTAATTCGTCCAGACGTTTACAGTAAATCTAAGGACCAGGGTTGATCGTCCAAGCCGCTGTTGCTTGAAATCTTTGGTTGCATTGCAACATGGAAAAAAAACGAAATTTAAATTCCTTGGTTGCGAATTTCAAAACCCTCCCACGCATTCGACCTAACCCCTAGAAGTTCCAAACCAACAAAAGGATTACGTTCAGATCAAACAAGCATTCGTGTGTAAAGGTTCATCAGTGTAGATCTTCCCAATTTTTCGCTAGCCATGAGCAATGATTTCATGGGATTTAATACGGAAAAACCGTTACTACTTAGCTAGACAGCATCTACCCAAAAGGAAGACGCCAAGTTTCAAAAAAGAATCGGCCTTTGAAGTTACTAATAGTTCGAAAGTTAAATGAAAACTGAACATTGGTACTCGCGGTAGCAATCTTCAAGTTTTCATTTAATGTCCAAAGTATTAATCGGTGCGATTAACTTGGCTATAGAATTATTCTTGGCGGCCTTTCCCTGGTTGAATGATATCACTACCTTCAAGGCCGACCTCTTCGGAAACTTAGCGGCTTCTCTTATTGAAGAATTACATCATCCAGTGTGCATATTTGTAAAACAATTCCTCTTTCGTTGTGTACATTTATGCTAACCAAGGAACGAGTAACTGAAGGGAATATGTTGATTGAGTGAGCAAAGCAAACGAAAATCAGCATTTGTTAGCAATTGTGTGCAAAACTGTGTGTGCAAAATTGAAGAAACTACAGCCGTATTCCAGAAATCCACTCAACAGCCAAGTCAGACTAAGGGTGAGTGTAAGGGTTAAAGCACGTCTATAGAAACACCCTCAGATGTTAGGACCCTCACATCAGCTCACTTGTGGTTGTACTAAAATTGTTGATTCTTACCTTAGCTGTTTGCATTCACATTTATCCTCTCACACTCACACTTGAGTGGATTTCTGAAACATGGCGGTTAGTTTGGTGAAGCATGGCCATACACGAGCGATCAAACCGTACTAATGTTGCAAACGGTGCGTCCAACACCACTAGTCTATGTACGGACAGAAAACCCTCAATTCGGCCAGGTGGCCACTGACATGGCCCTGCGATCGGACAATTTAGATGAACGATAATGCTGCTACTTAACTATTTAGGTGCAGGTGAAACATCCTTCGTCTGGGGGCAAGTGTCATTCCGTGGGATCTTTGAGTAAGGGAGTTTGGGATGGGTTTCATTCTCTTAGTTTCAATGTGAGGGATAAGAATATCAATGGTGAAAAGCTCAAAAATTATGCAGAGGCCTAAAAACTAAATGGCCGCCAAAATGGCTGCCAACAAAATTCAAATATTTGTATCTAGACACACGCTAGTGTGTCGCGCCAAGTTAGGCAACAAACATCACAACAAACATCACATCAATTCAATCGTCGAGATTGTAAACCATTGTAGCGTGACGCCATTGCGTCAGTGTCTTATATCTTGAAGCATAGTTGGGCAAATTTCAGGTACTTGGGGAAAAATAATAATGCGGTACAAAAGCTTAAATTGTGTTGAAATCGTAAGCAATGACACACCTCACAAAAATTAACTCGTGTAGGAATGCCAGCTAAGCTGATTTCAATGCAAAATCTGACCCTCAATAACGTAGTAAATGTGTTACCAGTTACTAGCTAGCTAGCTACCAGCTACTGGCTAGCTAGTCCGCTCATCCCCATGTTAATTTCCATAGGGTGATTATTCATCAATACCGAGATCACGGGAAGGCTTCCAGCTATGAAATTGGACGAATGGGTGCAGTACAATACGAACTGCGTACCTTTTATGGTTTAGAGTTTGGGGGCGTAACGGGAATGGCGTGGGAGTGCGCGTAAGTACGAATATATTGTTATAACCACTGTTAGTATTGTCGGCATCGTCTCTCATTCGACGGTCAAAGTTCGGACAATGAAAACGTGTATACTGACGTGCGTGCCTAGACACACACTACTGTATCACGATAAATTTAAACAACGTTGCAAAGAAATTGTATTCATGTCCAATTCACGAAAAACAAACCAACTGTAATAACAAAGTCAACAATTGGTAAAGAGGCCACCAAGTTAAGAGTGGTTCGGCCCTTCAAAGGGTGATATCAACACACCAAAACTAACTAAATAAAACAAATTACAACAAAATTAAAACTAAACCAAAAACCTATAAAGAGGTGACTGAGTTGAGAATGGTTCGGCCTATAGGCAAAAGATAGTAGCAAATTGTTGAAAACCAATTTCTTGTTGAAGTGGCACTTTATTACACATCTGCACGGTAGTGGAGTTGAGTCAATACACAATAAAAAAAAAGGAATGATATCATATCAGAAACCAAAACTGGTAAAAGGAGCCGCCAAGTTCCGAATGGTTCGGGCCTTCAAAGGAGTGATATCAACACACCAAAACATTCGCCAACTTAATCGCACCGAATAACACTTTGGACGTTAAATGAAAACTTGAACATTGCTACCAAAAGTAGCAATGTTCCAGTTTTCATTTAACCTTCGAACTATTAAACGGTGCGATTAACTTGGCGAATGTTTTGGTGTGTTGATATCACTCCTTTGAAGGGCCGAACCATTCGGAAGTTGGCGGCCTCTTTTACCAGTTTTGGTTTTTGATATGACATCAGTCCTTTTTTTTTTAATTGTGTGCAGAGTTTTAATAAAGTCTCACGTCAACAAGAAATTGGTTTTCAACACTTTGCTACTACCTTTTGTCAGTGCGTCCTTTCAGTGCTGGAAACACCGTTTCTCGTCAGATCACCGAAATTAAGCAGCACTGGCCCCGATTGGTACTTGGATGGGTGATCTCTTGAGATTCCATTCCGGGTGTTGCAGACATAGGGCCTTAGGGCTTCGTCGGGCAGATGACCGGGTGCGGTTAACGCTCGCTAAAACCCCTTTTTTTGGCGGCTCACTAGCAGACATGTGTCTGTTGACTGTAAGCAACTGAAAGCATATTTTGGTATGTTGAGAATAAATCCCATTACGACGGAAATGTTTCAAATTGTGGAAAATGTAAAGGAAAGGGTCAGAGATAAGGAAAAACTAAAATTTAAAGGATGAGTGTCCACCAATCATAGAGAAAAAGATGCGTCAATAACGTTGTTTTTATGTTACTGTCTAGCTAGCTAGCTAATAAGATTTTTCCCATGTTAAATCCCATAGACTTTTTGCTCATGGCTAGCGCAAAATTGAGAAGGCCTACGTATCTAAACTTTTGCACACGGATGCATAGTGATCTGAGGATGGTCCTTTTGTTGGTTTGGAGGGTTGTAGGGGTCAGGACAAATGCGTTTTGAAATTCGCCACCAGGGAATGTAAATTTCGTTTCTTTTCCAAGTTGCAACCATAGAATTCAAGCAACAATGGCTTGAACAATCAACACTGGTCCTTAGATGATTGTAAAGATATGGACAAACTAAAAGCTTAACTGCGACGAAGGACAAAATAAGCAAACATTTCCGTTGCCGTGAATTGCATAAGAATAAAGGGATGCACGCTAGATGATGGTTACGCAACAATACGAGCATCCATGAAGTAGCGTGGTTTTTGCTTATAACCAAAAAATAAAATGCCTCACGTTCTGCTATTTTAGTAACTGGGGTTTCTGCATGACTAAATGTGAACGAAGAAGGCAAACGAACAAAAATTCTCAATTTTGCTGATGTAACGGCTAATTATTTATAGATATGAAATGCCTCCAAAAAGAAAGGTAGAGCGGAATATAACATGGTGCGCTGATATTTTGTATGTTTACAGTCCTAAGTTACATGTGTCTTTCAGCTGCAAGGAACTAAAAGCATAGCTGGTCGAGTCGAGAATAAATCCTAATGCTGCCGAAATCTTGAAAAAGTAAGGGGAAGGTACAACGATAAACAAAACAACTAAAGGGCATGCGCTGATTGAGCGAGCGAAGCGAACGAATTCCGCGATTGTTAGCCAGTGTCTGCAAAAATGGGATTGAAGAAACGTAAGCATGTGAAGAATGCTCGTACAATAAACTAAGCCATGTCAGTTTGGTTAATCGAACGGCTAATTGGCAATGGTTAATTTGAAAATTATCAATGTGAAAATTTATAGTATCAAATTCCTCCAGAAAAAAGGTACGTTCACAGTCCTACGAAAGTTGTGATATCCAACCAAAACCAAAACTGGTAGAAATACCCGCCAAGTTTCCAAAAACGATCGGCCTTTGAAGGTAGTGATATCATTACACCAGGGAAAGGCCGCCAAGGTTAATCCTATTAGCCAAGTTAAATGCACCCAATTTTACTTTGGACGTTAAATGACAATTTGAAGATTGCTACCGCTAGTAGCAATCTCCCAGTTTTTATTTAACTTTCGAACTATTAGTACATGCGGTTAAAGGGCAATTACATCCATTTTGACATGCATGCTTTACTTTTGGATCACTTACACAATAACTAAACACAAGAACTGCGGTAAGAATACGTTACGTACGTCCGATACAACAATTTAATTATTGCATCACCAAAACACGACACGGAGACCG
>JAHWFP010201098.1:25537-43455 GCA_023313725.1 Lithobius niger | reverse complement strand
TTGAGATAGCTCTATTGGCTGTGAGAGTTCAAGCGTCCGACAGCCTTAGCTGGCCAACAGTTGTAGTGGCCAGCTAAGGCCGTCAGACGCTTGAGCTCTCACAGCCAATAGAGCTATCTCAATCGGCTGCGAGTCGAAATCGAAGAGTGACAACAGTCGGCATTAATTTCTGCGCGTTCCAGCAAAACAATGACGGTCTCCATGTCGTGTTTTGGTGATGCAATAATTAAATTGTTGTATCGGACGTACGTAACGTATTCTTACCGCAATTCTTGTGTTTAGTTATTGTGTAAATGATCCAAAAGTAAAGCATGCTTGCCAAAATGAATGTATTTGATCTTTAACTTGGCTAATAGGATTAACCTTGGCGGACTTAGCCTGGTGGTTTTTCTACCAGTTTTGGTTTTGGGTGGATATATATATCTGAACTTAATTTTAATATTGAAATTTTGAACCTCGCTTTTACCTGTGTGCGCTTGTTTATATATACATATATATACTCACACACATATATTTTTTTCAAATGGCAGTCAAAGATGCGAAGGTAGCAGAAACTGAAGATCCAAATTGCAGAATCCTTTGAACTTCACGTATAGGCACTTTTAATCAAGGAGTTTTCAAAAATATTTTCCGTCTCTATTGGAAACCGACTTCAGTGAAAACTTAAAAAAAAATAAAATGCACGAAGAAGGCAATCAAAAATAAGCTGCGTTCTGCTCTCAGCTTATTACCAAATCGCCTACTAACAGACCTGGCAAAGCTACCGCCCACCCTCCTAAAATGCATTAAACTCATAAATCGTGAAATTATCTAGTTACCTCTAGTTAGAATATTTCTCGATTTATGACCTTAAAGCATTTTAGATCGTAATTTTTCTGCTAGAAAATGACTAAAAGCTTCATACATTGAAGGAAATCAAAGTGTCACCTCAATAAATCGTGGGGTTTCTGCACCAAAATTAACTAAAAGCCTCATGCATAAAGCAAACTAAGTAAACTAGTAAACTAATAAACTAAATTCCTGAACAGATGACAATAAAGGCATTGCGTTATTGCTTGACTGAACCTAGATCATGTACGTGAATGATCGCATAAACGCCGAATTTTCTGAGATGGAGTCAGGCCTAAACGGCCTACCTGCACAGAAGTAAGTTTGTTTCGGCCCACCCCCCTTTCTTTTTATCGAATTAATTTGAACAGACCATGAGGATTTAATAGGCGATTTACGGTACTTATTGTCCAGTAGAGGAGGAAAAATGTTTTGGAATTCCCTGATTGAAAGTGCCTGTGTAAAGTCAACTGGATTCGGCTCTTAAAACTTCTTCACTTTTTACAAAGTCTTTAAACCTTTAACTTTGAAATTATAAACGGAACGTTGCAACAGTTTCCGTTTATAATGAGTACACTACAGGTTGAGTACACTACATTTCTAAATTTAATGTGTCTGGCTAGATACACCGCTGTTCATCTTCTGTGAAAATATAATATGATGCATACTCTAATGGAGAATGCCCTAAGAGATGGGAAGCTGTCAACAAAAGGACTTGGAAGTTTAACGTGCTCCCAGTTGTATGGCAGAAAGATAGAGGGACAATTTTTCTAGGTAATTCCTGCAGGAGTTTACTCTCTACTTTGTAAGGATTGCCCTGTAGTTCTGTTGGGGGGCGGGGGGGGGTGCGAAAGAAGCGTTTTCTCAAGTTTCACTCAAAACTTTAGGATATGCTGTGGTATTGGCGTAACATGAAATTGGCACGGGGAGATTTCTGCTGTTGCAGAGCTCATGAACTGGGTGACGTAGTCAGTCTTTCAGCTTTTTGCCGTTCGGATGCTGACGAAGGAGAAATGGGACGACATGGTGGCTCGCATTCACAAAGAATAATGAGACATTTAATAATTATGTAAACAACAACTGAATTGAGGGAACACCGGAAGAATAATGACTCCCGTCCGATTTTTTTTTTTTTTAATGGACTAAGAATTACTTGCTGAATAATGTTTTCCTCTTCCATTTTTGGGGCAAACGCACCGTTTGGCCGTGGTTTAGGTCCAAAGTTAGCATTACGGGAGGTAGGCTGTGACGCCATCTTGTTGCCGGCAGGCACGCTCGAGACAAACGACGCCGCGCAGGAAAGCATCAACTGGGCCCAAGTCCGTCAAGTGAAACGCTAAATCCCAACCAGTTCTTTACAAGTGAAACGCCAAACAGAAGCCGGTACCTATAACCTAACCTAACGATAATAACAACAAAACCAAACTAAACTGACAATAACAACCCACTTTTCTGAACTGTTTACGGGAAAAAGATGTCAGCTGGGAACATGGAACTCTTGTACGTCTGTCAGCGCTAGAGTACGGCTTTCATTAATTTCTGACGGCCAAACTAAGCCTTTGCCCCAAAAATGTTATGAGAAAATGTTGTTCAGCTGATCATTTTACATCATTCTAGCCCAACGAGAAGCTAATCGGAGAGGAGTCACTATTCTTCCGGTAAGCCGAACTGAGTAGCTTAATTGTTCATTATTAGGAGAGTGCTGCGCAACCAAACGTTGCCAGGCGGCTTATTTGACTACACTGTTGTGTAGAAAGGTGATTAATGTTAGATAAGTACACCATCACGCTACGAAGCCCGTTTAAACAGTTAGTCCCAAACGTCATGCCCGTGAACAGTTTTTGTTACCTTGATGAGGCCACCGAATGAAACGTGTAGCGTGCCAAAGGAAGAACGAGAACACAACTGTGATCTATGGAGCTTGATTTTGTAAGGCATAGGTGATAGCACATATTGTTGTTGAAAATGTGCAAGCTAAGGCTCGAATGTTCAATGGACGGCAGTCGTGGGGCCGAAGGCCGGGCCGCGGCACCCGCCTGAAAAAAATTTAAGATTATATTGTATGGCGGGAAGAAGGGTAATTCGTTAGGCTTATTTATTCTAAATTTTTTGGGTTTAAACAACAGTATGTAGTTTTTCTGTTACCGGCACCCTAGTTTTACTTGGTGGGACGAAAAAAAAAAACACAACTACAACCACCACAAAAAACACTGTTCTACACATAATTTGTGACGAGGCCCTGTGGTAGTCAGAATGATCACAATGTTTAGGAATTTTTATTGTTGTTAGAAATAAATATAACTTATGGCTATGGTCTTTGATGGGAATGCTATGCATGCAAACCGACTGGGGGCTGGTGGTTGAGCTGTAGCAGGAGATTGTTAAAAGTGTAAAACATAAACACCTCCAATCTCATTGCACGAATGTGATAAATAACTAGCACACTATGGCGAGTAAGTACTTCAGAACATTCGTTTGTTCTGAGTTTCGTTTTGCCATTTCAAGGATTTTCATCTTTCTTACCTTTTTTTGTTTTTAAGGTTCCTCAGATCGTGAAAAACTCGTTAAAAAGTTAAAACTGAAATTTTGAATTAAAATACAAAACTACCTAGTGGCGTGGCGCGCCGAAAAAAATTAACGGCGGCGGGCAGCGGCGGCGTGCCGAAATTATTTTTCATCAGCAACGGCGAGCGGAATATTGGGAAAATCATCGGTGGCGTGGCGTGGCGTGGCGTGGCGTGGCGGCGCACGAGGCTACGCCGCCAGGTCGCGCATAGGCAAGACTGGCTGAGATAAGAGTTGATCCAGGAAGCAGCTACTATCTCAGCTGGCCTTGCGCGTAGGACTGCGATCGTTTCTTCTAGCAGCTATCTAGCGAGCCTAACGTAAATTCCACATTGCCAATTGTACCATAATACACTCAAATACAATTTTTACGTTCGGAGCAGTCCCATTTACATTTCATAATAAGTACTAGTTTGTTAGTTCCAGGTGGTCCAGTGTTGCCTCGATTCGTGGTCCAGAGTTGCGTCGATTCGTCGGATAGACAACGACAGCCATGTTGATTTCAGAGATCACAAATACATGACGTCAGAGTCGGCGCATGCGCAGTCCAATTTAGGAGCTTGATTACGTAAATCAAGCTCCAATAAAAACGAGAGAAATAATGTCCCCACCATAATATGGACTCCGTTTCCTTATTCCACCTACGCTGGTTCCTCGGGTACGGCCATTTCTAGGCAATTCGTTTGTGAACGTAAAATTGTTTTAGTTTTCGTACTAAGCATATTGCCAGCTCAGAGTCGGACTGGGTAGCAAATGGCGGCTGTGCAATTTAGAGAAATGATGGGGGAGTTGCGCCATGTGATACCAGGAACTCAAGTCTGATGGGTCTGAAGAGCGTTCTAAGCTCCCCAAGCATTGTCCAGGGAAGAGCCCCATGAGTCTTTGCTTATTTTGATATTCCATTGGCTTCGAAGTGCATTCTTTAACGCACATATTATATTTCAAGAATGACTTTTTTTTTATGAACTTGTTTCCAGTTTGGCGTGGGTGTTTTATTTTTTTGTGGGGTGGGGGGGGAGGGGCAGGGGAGGAGTTTAACAAAGGCGTTGAAATGCCAGTAAGGGGAAGGTAAAAGCGAATTTGTGCTTGAAAGGAAAGCTCACCAGCGGAAAGCGGAATTTTTCTTCCGGGACGGGGTAAAAAAAAAAAAAAAGGCTACCCAAGGGGCGCCAGAATTGTGGCAACCAAAGGGCATCAATGCCATGGCACAATGACACTACAGTCAGTTTGAGCCTGGCTTGTCTTCCCGTGATACTTTCCGTCGTGTTAATGTTTCGACCCAGAAATTTCTACTGTCTTTTACATGCAACAATAGACATGAGTACTACACATCACACGGTCCCTTCTCTTCCCGACAAGTGGCCTCTTCTCTTCTTGCCTGTGGTATCTGTGGTCATTCTCAAAGCTGATACTCCGGCATACGAGCTAAGTCCAAGCCGAAAAAAAAAAAAAACCGTAAAACTTGATTTTAACGCTTTTCATGTCGTAATTACTAAGGGAAAAAAAGGATTTTATCAGTGTGGCCCAAAAACGTGTGATATCACCCCAAAACAAGACTTGTTAAGGATTCCCGTCAAGGTTTTCAGCCATTGGCAGTCTGGATATCAAAAGCTACAAAAGCTAAGGCACGTCGCCAAGTTAATCCCACCGACTAAGACTTCAAACGTTTAAATGAAATACCTGAAAATTGTGCAGCAAGCAATTTTCAGGTTTTTGATTTAACCTTCGAACTATCACCCGGTGGGATTAACTAGACGAATGAGTTTCGTTTTTTATTATCAAGACTTCAAACGGCCTAAAATCTTGGCGAAAAACCTTAACAAGTTTTGTTTTGGGGAGATAACACCACCACCCGAAACAAAAACTGATATAAGAGAAGCCGCCAAATTTTCAAAAAGGGTTGGGCTTTTTAGCTAGTGATATTATTATGGTTAATCCTATTAGCCAACTTAATCACACCAACTAATGGGATACTAGACTTGGTACGACTCAATTTTTCTCGATATTCCAAATCAAGAAGAGTCGCAAAGCTTTATTCGCCTACTGTCAATCAGTCTCTTGCTCTAAATCCATTTTTAAACGTGATGGTTAGAAGATATTCTGTTATAATCTTAGGATACTATTATCTACATCCCCATCACCTAGTCGTTGGAACAACACTAGCTAGAGTCCCACCCAGGAAGAGTTGCGCTTCAGGATCCTGACGCTGCCCCACTGAGTACATTGAGATGAGACGAAACTTAGCTTGTCTCGTCTGAATTACTAGTGGAGAGAGGATGTATCATCACTGGTGTACCACGCACCACCATTACCAGTTCTAGACCATCCCCAGACTTTTGGATCACGATTAGTGCCTGGGCCTGCCAGTTCTGGACAATTACCGGCAGATCCAAGACTGACTTGTTGGTTGCTGCACCCACCATCGCCAGTTCCTGGGAGTTCCTCTTCCTTACCTTGCTTCTGGTGCCGCTGACCATGCCTTCTGGCTTTCAAGAAGTTCGTCGGCACAGCTAAGAAGATTGATTGCAATTAATTAGCGGAGGCCGGTCGGCAGTGCTTATTATAGTTCGTGAGAGCACAAGAGAAAAAAAAAGTAAATGGATGGGCAGTAGCAGCATCAGCAGCAGCTGCTAACAATGTCAAGACGTAATAATGGTGCAGCACAAAGGTGAAAAGAAGCAAACCATCTAGCACGCGAGATCTATTATTGGTTCCGTGCAACGATGCTTGGGCTCGGGAAAGTAACACTGTCGGCTAGTGAACCCACGACAATCGCGAAGCTCACGATACCATCTTGTTTCTGGAGACAGGCATACGTGAAGCTGGATTCATGGCAATACTGTGCTTGCCGTCTTCCTTGATATTCGTGATGCCTAAACCATGCGCAACGGCTGTTTGCTGTGACGTCACCATGAGTTAGCCAATGACGAACGAGAACAACGGCTGTTTGGCCGTCTAATTGGACTAGCCCAGTCACGTGATGTTCACGTAACAGCAAACAGCCTTGGCGCGTGGTATACGGCAATGTCATGACTGAGTGGGTGCGTTTCTCTCTGTTCTTTCTTGGAGTTAGCAGGAGATTCTCTGCGGCTGTTCTTTGCTCTTCTTCGGAGGCGTCCTTTTGCTACTCGTGTAGGTGGATTCTGGTCCGACGTTCTTGAAACTTAACCTAGTTTCTCCCAGGGTGGCTGTCTCAGTCTGACAAAACCATGCTTAGAAAAATCTTTATTCCTTTATAAAAATGTTGCTTCAGCACAAAATTTACACATAAAAAACGGGTGACCAGTGTAAATTTTGTACTGACGAAACATTTTTATAAAGTAACTAGAACTGCCCTCAAGTTACGCTGGCTGTTTCATAAAAAAAAAAACAAAAAAAAAAAAAACAATACGATCTTGAGTGCAGGGGTTGTGTTTGATGCATCGTTTGCAACATAGGGATGGTTTGCTGTCTCTTGTGTTTGTCGCCGTAGGTTTAATTTTAATCGTCCAGTGGTTTATGACAGCGGTTTAAGAATTGTTTAAACAATTCTTTTTCGCTTGCTAATAATATTATATTTCTTTGATTCTTTGTTTCATTGTTTACAGAGGTCTTATTGTTGCCGGCCACTTTGTGATTAGCCTCGTGCACCGCTGGAAAGTGATGGTTTAAAGTGATTGTTACTTATTGTTTTGTAGGTTACACGGGACTGCAGGATCAGGGCTTACAAGGTGTAGATATTTTTAAAGTAATTTTGTAGCCATGACTAGCAGACATTTCAATCCTATTTTCTGCCTACCATTCCTCCCTGTTTTCTTCAGAAATTATGTGTACCGTTTAATTAGAAAGTGAGCGTGCCAGTTTAATATTCTTGGCTACTTACGAAAACGAAATCAAAGCCAATTTACGTTTCAAGTATTTTATTTTTAGCCCGCAGGCACACTGAATACCTGTCTAGATGTCATAGTATTCTCCTTTCCCCATCCTTCCTGCGAACCGTCGATACACAGGCAGGTTGTGCATAATGGATAAGACACATATGGATACAACACACACATGGATACGACACACACATGGACACGACACCGACTACGTGTTAAAGGAGATTCTGGCTGCAGGGTGTGCCACGCAGTGGATGACCTTCCTCATACATTTTCAGCTGTGTGCCTGCCTGAAACTGTCTCGTGCCAGCCTCCTCCAAATGGCGCCATGTACGCGTGTGCCAAACCATCATCCTCAGGCCCAAATGGTTGCACTGCCGTAGTTAGGAGTTTCAAGGGCTGGCTGCCACCAACACGCTTAAGCGAGCCACACAAGCGCAAATGCAGCCTGCTGCGAACAAACTGACCGTGCACACCAAATGGCCAACGCACTGTTTCGATAGGCGAGTTTGTGGACCGTCCAAGACCTTGGCCCCTGTCTGCATGCTGCTTAAAGCTGTAGCGTGCAGTGGGTCATTCCGCAAAAAGGAAATTGCCACGGACGCACGCGAGTTACGCGGAGTGCAACGTACTGCGTTTATATTTGTCGGGTTGCAAGGTCATACAATATTCCGAAATATTTTACAGTTTCTTTTTGTAGCATAGGAAACACGAACGGAAATTAGCTTTGAATTGTAGACGAAATATGAGGATCAAAGCAAACTTGATTTGGACCGGAACGCTGTTCTGTTACGGTTGTTTTGTAAAGTCGCAACGGGGGTTTTTAACATTGAAGTTACCAGCATGATAACCCTACTTTGAGGAGTTTCACACGTATGCCGCCGTCAACCGCCACAAAATCGCTATGCTCCTATAAGCACATCTGACTTAATCCAACCTCAAAACCTAACGTCCTTGTCGCACTGTAGAGACTCGAAATCACCGACTTATTGGCGAAAACTGAATATGGCGGAGAATTGGTGGATCTGGAGTTTTAAAGGGGAGTTGACCAAACCCATGTTGCTAACGACAAATTGGCCTGTGAAAATAAATAAACCATATCGAACATGGTTCATTTTGTAGGAATGATGGTTTTACTCTATATCACGTCTCAAATTGTGGGAGCTGGGTGGCACAAAGGCTTGCACTGAAATTAGAATAATAATAATAATAATAATAATCATTTTGTTGCTGGAGCAACAGGTCTGGCAAGGATCACGGGGATCGCTGACTGCCAGCCTTAATAGGGGCTGCATTTAAGACGTGTGTAAATAAAAACTAATAATAAAAAAAAACCATGGTAGATAGGGAATGCGAAGGTGGAAAGTAAAAACAATACAAAATAAAATTCAAAAGCTTGCGTATAGGTAAAAATTAATTTTTAAAAATTGCATGACCAATGGAAAGGTGGGATCAAATTAGGAAGGGTGGGTTAGGATCTCAACTGCCTTACCACCAAGGTTAGACCTGCCAGGGACACAAAGGTCCCCGATGGTATCGCCAGTCGAATGGAAAAGAAGAAGGGTGGATGGCCATTTGTCAAAAAACAAAATAATGAATAAAAAACGTAAAAAATGTAAAGAGTTTAAAAGTCTTAACGTAAGTAGAGCTTCACGTAAAAAAAAAAAAAAAAATTTTGTTGCGAAGCAAGGACAAGGATTGATCACTAATAATCCGCCTAAAAAAAAGCAAATGATATCAGAACAGAAAAGAGCACGGCCAATAAATAAGGCCGATTGTCAATATAAAAATGCGTAAATTAGATGTTATGAAAATTTCTTTTGAGAAAACTTGATAAATCCACTTTATGAAGCGATCTTCTGAAGGAGTTTACACCTTGCAAATTAATTAGATCATTTGGCAGCGCGTTCCAAGCATTAACTACCCTCACTGCAAAGAAATTTGATCGACAGGCCAGTCTCGATCTGGGCACAACAAGCTTGAGATTGTGTCCCCTGGTCCAAGTAATCTCGCTCAGATCAAATAGCGGGAGATCAAGAGACAAAAGTCCTTTAACAATTTTGAAAGTTAGTATCAGGTCAGTCTTCAATCTACGCAGCTCGAGGGAGTCTAAGTTAAGTCTCTTCAGTCGTAAACTATAAGGCAGACGGCACATCTCTGGGATAGATTTAGTGAAACGCCTTTGGACAGACTCCAATTTGTCAATATCCTTCAGTAAGTTGTACGAAAGTCGGTTTACGACTGAGTTTTGAAGGACAAAATGGATAGAAAGGTTTAAATTCTATTGGCAAATTGGTACTGACCTTCGATTGCTGTTAGTCGCATTTTGTGATTACTAGGGTGGATTATTTGGTGATTGCTAGGGTGAACCGACATCGGGGCGGTTGGGAAGTCGGGTCAGGGTTCTAATTAAAATGGCCGAAATTGTCTTGGACGAAGGCAAACACCATGTTTGGAGGACGAAGGATGGAAATAGAGTACAAGTCTCCAGAAGGAAGTCAGACATTAACTCACTTGATAACATTTTTTTATTCTAAAGGCTAAGCTCAAATCGTGGATATATAGTGTACACCTGAATATTACACCAGACGGTTATCCGATCAAAACTTGAATAATGTATACATGCCTGGTCACCCCACTACACTGATGGGAACAGGTTCAAAGAGCTGTCATAAGGCACTGTACTTCGTTTAAGTGTTTACATTGTGAAGAAATTTTAACAGGCTTGACCCTTGTTGATAGGCGATTAAGAAACTCACGAATAAGACACCCTTATCAAGTCTCGCGTGGCGAAGTGATTTTGCCTGTCAACCAGTTGTTTTCAACGTTCCATTGTCATCCAAACACAGCGTGTCACCAAGTCCGCGCCATTGTTGGACAGTCTTGCATTGCCACAAGAGTCATTAAATCCTGTCCCGGAATGAGTTGTGACAGCACCTTCAGGACCAGCAATTGGAAAAGACAGTATGATGTCATATAACATTAACGGACATTTTTTGCATGTTTTGTTGCGAACCGGTTACAGAAGCTTTCTTTTTCAGTATTATTTTAATTTAATTTAAATATATATTTTTTTAAATATGCTATTTAACTTTTGTTTTCCCCTCCCCCTCCACCTCCCTCATAGATCGTAACTGTCCCGGTTCTTTCCAGATTAAAACTAAGCACTGGTTAAAATAGAAAAATAACAGGGGGCATTTGCCCTGGCACTCAAAAACCAAGTAAAAGATACTCTTAAGTTTTCCAGCAAAGCTACATTCGCCATCATACGCGTGTGATATGGATGGAGTAGTCACAAACCCACACCAAAAGCGCTCAGACAAAGGCAGAAGGCATCCTCGACGCCCCGACACCTAGGGCCAGTTGGAATTCTGTGGTGAGAGCGGGTGCTTATCCTGAGGGTTTGAGGCCCCTACCATTGAGTTCCCATTGGTGTGGCAGTGCCACCGATGTGCGTTTGTGACTAGTCCAGATTGTACGCGTCGCCGTTAACAATGGTTATAAAATACGGAAAGCACACGTTATGGACAATTCTGCACGGCCTTTCGGAAAAGTTCTTTTTTCGTCATCAGGTTTGCACATAAATTTCACATGGCAAAACCACCAAGTCGCCTATTCTTAAAAGGAGTACATAATAACTTAAAAACGATAAAATCCGTAATTTCCCCTCTGGAAAAATATGGCAAAGGACAAGCCTCACCCGCTCCTTAGGAAACCAAATTGCAAGTGAGCTGTATGCTACTTGCCAGATTAGCATATAGCTAACTTGCAACTTGGTTTATCAAGGAGCGGGGGAAGCTTGTCCTTTGCCATATTTTTCTGCCTCTTCTGAGACGGGAAATTATGGATATTAACATTTTAAAGTTATTATGTACTCCTTTTAAGTACAGGCGACTTGGTGGCTTTGCCATGTGAATTTTATGTGTACACCTGATGACGAAAAAAGGACTTTTTCGAAACGTCGTGCAGAGTTGTCTTGTAGCACTCTTGGCTTTTTATTTGCGGAAAAGTTAACAATTCCTAACGTCTCTTCGAAGAAAAGCTTAGGGAAGTAAAGCTTTTTACTTGTGTTTTTTACACAAGTTATTCACTGTGTTATTTCTCTGCGTTATTTTACTATTTTAGCTTCACGACTGCTGAATTTTACATGTTGGTTACTTATTTTACGATTTCTTGTATTATTTTGCCATTTTAGCTTCACGACTGCTGAATTTTACATGTCAGACAAGGGAAAGTAATCCACATGTTACCAAATTTTGCATTCATTTAAAAACTCCTTTGACTGGTTTTCTTCTTCTGACTTAGCCCCCGAATTTGACATCTTGACCGTGGTTCCTATTTGGTTTCTGTGTGTGACATTTAAACCTGAAAGTCTCATGTTTAACCTACGCAATAATAGTCGAAGGACTCCACAAGTCTTCCATGTTTTGGGTATATGTTATAATTGAAAATAAAGAATAAATATTTTGTAAGTAAGCCTCAGTGTGCAGCTGTATATATTTGGGTATGAAATAGTATTTAAATGTATGCTCACCTTGCCAGTACCAACTGCCAACGGCGCCAATGAAAAGTCTGCGGGAATCCTGAAATAATAGTAAGGAATAATTAGTAACCGATTCTGGAAATAACATTTTCTTCCTATTCTTGACCGAAATAAATTATCACAGCCGGGAGATGCCAACACTGGCCACGCACCCAATGTAAACCCAATCCAGCCTATGCATACACCATTCGTTTAATCTGAATATGTGTTAAGTATCGTAACTCAGAGACCTTTTCAAAACCAACAGCTAGCACCTACCACATCCTTATCATGGTTCTCATATACTAAGCTTATAACCTAACAGGCTTAAAAAAAACATGTTACGTCAAATACGGGTTATGCAAATGTGCATGGCTGTTTGTTGATACCCTGATGACGTAACTACAAATCCCCGGTCACTCTCGCTACTCTTGCATAACAAGTCGTAACAAAGGTCACCGGAAGTTGCACGTTTGACGTTGTTCGGCTCTTAAATAATCTTGTGAACTTACTAATTAATTTAAACGGACATGACTATAGGCTTACCTGATTACTTAGGGCGTATTTTTTCCCACTTAACTTTTCACTTTTTACAGGAGCACTTCAAATAATAACAAAAAAAAAAAAACTATCTGCATCGCGAATTTCCAACATCCACGGACAGCTTGCAGTTTGGCATAAAAGGATTTTGTTATCTTGTTGGGAACAATACGTTGCTTCCTTTGAAATAGACTAATCATATCCATTTAAATTGATTAGGAATTTATGAGTATTTTAAAAACCGAAAATTATTATCTCTAATTCCGTCTTTACGTAGTAAGATGTGACTGAAGTAAAATGTTTAATTGCCTTGTTGCATAGAACATTACCAAAATTTGAGACGAACTAATTACATCCCTTTAAGTTAATAAAAAGCAAAAACATTCACGCCCATTCTATCGCAATTGCATTACAATCGCAATACAGACGGCCCACCCTTTACTGGATTAGGCGTTTGCACTAACTGGTGAATGAACGAAAGGTGGACGGCCAGCTTTAAGAAAGCCGACCTCTGATACCTCAGGCTATCGCTGATGGTCTACAAAGCTCCATGTGGCAACTTTTTCTGCTAACAATGGTTTCGGGAACAAACAGCGACAAAAAATGAGAGAAATCCGCCAAAAATCATTGTGCGTGATGCATGATGGTTGCGGCTACTACCGCGTATCTTTGCCCGAGATCGCTGACAAACGACCTTACGGGGCGATCAGTCCAAATTCTGCAGGTAATGAGGGGCGATCAACAAATGTTCTTCTTTCTTCTGACCCTGGAAACACATCAAAGGTTGCCAAGAACGAGCACGCCTAATTGATAATCGATGGTGTAATCAAATGGAAAGGGCGCCTCGGGACCAAGACGTCCGCTCAGGAGTCTCGGGTTCATGAAAACCAGAGAAAGAAGACGTGTCGGTGATCAGCGAAACGACAAACGACGGCCATCAAAGAACGGCACTTTGCAAACGACGGAATGACCTCAGACCGGAAACCGCCGAACAAAGTGGCCTTTCGTTGTTCCTTGACAATTCGAATTTCGCAGAAACCAAAAAAAAGTGTATATATTGTCTATGCAGAATCACGTAGTGAATGCATCATTAAGTCACCGAGAAAATGGCATAAACGTCACCTGAATGTGAATGAAAAGTGGATGTCATTGGTATAAGATAAGATTGGTTGGCCTGAATTTATCGACTTATCACAGGACAGCGGCACTCAATTCAGGTGACAAGCTTACGTAAAATGTGAAACTGTGGCTTACGAGGTGAAGTAAGAAAGAAGACACTGTCCCCAGATAGGAACGTTTTCCGGTGCAGGAAGGTGGAGGGGTGGAAGAAAAGATAGTACACAAACAATCGTGCATGGGGTAATATCTGTACAATCAGAATAACACGAAGCTACGAAATAAAAATGTAAACCTAAATCGTGACAACTGCAGGTTTTTTTTTTTAAGGAACAGTAACTATATGTAATTAGTAAATGTAGTTTGAACTACAAAATGCTAAACTGTTTTTAATCGTCATGGCGTTGAAAGTGAAACATTCCACATGTAAATTTCGATGAATCGGAATTTCGGTTTGGAAGGGAAAAGGGGGAAGGGGGTTACAAAATAGCAACCAACATGAGGTAAGTTTCATCTCACCTAGATAAATAGATACGAAACAAGATAATAGAACGTAAGGAAATTTATCGAGATGACATTGAAACTGATACTGCTGACACAGAAACGGTACCGATGTTGAATGATAAAATCTCCACAAATTTCAACAACAACAACAAAAAAAGAATGTACTACGTAACAATGAATTACTGTTGTGACATTTTACACGTCCAGTATAGAAATGTAGGATAACATCGGTTGAAAGTCCAACATTATACTTCATTGCTATTATAATATTTTAATGGCTTCTCGAAATCATTTTAGAAGACAATTATTGCCAGAATGAAATACAAAAATTTTCTTTCCCTCTTCCCATTCTCTCTAGCAAATTCAGTTTTTTCGTTTATTTTTTTTATTTATTGTTGTTCCTGTGTAACGAAAAAACGAGAGCTCATTTTGGAAAATTGAACATGTTCCATGCGTATTTAACGAGTTCGATTAAAAAAATTATTTTTGGTTATAACACTCAATTGAAAACATAGTATTTCATTATGAAAACGTTCGAGTGGCATAAATTATGCTGCTTAATAATAATATTAATACTTGAATTCTTCAGGCGGCTGGAAGTTCATGTCAAACTTATTACGCCTTAAAAATTGCAACATACAAATGAAGTGATGAATCAAAGTTACTGATGTGTGAAAAATAATGGACATCGATAAGATCGCCTAATTCATTATTCTGCAATATCTGACTTCATGGGTTCACTCTGTCTCTACGCTCGTAGACAGCGTGTTGCCTCCGTGGAACTGTTAGTGACTAGCACCTTGTCGTTTCCGGTGTTCCTCAGGGATCTGTTCGTGGGCCTCTGCTCTTCAATGATGTATGTGTCCGATCCGACCTCCCACGGTTCTTGATTCTAATAGCTGCAGTTGCTCTGATGATTTGAAATTTTGCTCGCCTTCTTTCGCTCTGCCATACTGCAATCTCATATTTTTGACCGGGCTAAATAACCGCGATCTTGAACTTTATTTACCAAGATAAATGTAGCCTATCGCTACGCATTTTGGCCACACAACCGCATTCTTTCTAAATTCATTTACTGCAGAATCCAAGCACCGTGACGCAAGAATCTATTTCGACAGTTCACTCAGTTCCCTCGTCAAATGTGTTCAATGAAAAAGCCCTGTTCATCTTCAATTGAACTGATCTTATGTAAGCCGCGACCAAGCTTCGGGGTGCAGCTTGGCTTCATTTCATAGGAAGCACGATGAAGAACGCCGCCCTACATACCAAAGGGGCGTGTTTCTAAACTAGAGGGAAGAGTGAGATGGATTCCTCTAAGCCACGCCCCACAACGTCATCAAAACCGATCAGTTTAGAATCAGCACTGCCTCACTCGTCGTTCTCAAGATGAGACAAATTAGCAATAATCGCTGCCACATCTATTTCCAGCGAGAGAAATGTTATTGCTTATTAATCTCTGTTTATTGGATTTTGTTTCTAAATTTAGACATTTTCCATATCTCACTTCCTACAGTTTAGAAACACGACCATCTCATCTACTACTGGTCATGGCAGCCATGTTGAATCAGTAAGTGAGTGAGAAAAAAACCTGCCTCACTTGCCTCAACAACAAATCTCAGCTCCATGACGACACGCTTACGTAAAGTTGGAGGAGTTTGGATCAGTCGCCTCGAGTTAAGAAACAGTTTTTCTCACTTCCCTCTATTTTAGAAACACCACCTAGTTCTATACGTTGTGACAGAACAGCAACGGTGAGCGTAAGCTGCTGTTGTTCGTATATACCTGCGCCAGGGTTATTATTTTTTTATTAATTGGGCCGGTCACTGCACCACACAAAGTGAAACCAAGCGATCTTTCGAAAAATGTACCGACTTCCAGATAAGCCAATCCGCTTCTCTACCCCCAACTATAAAATAAATGAAGTCCTAAATCCTCACACTGATACCAACTTTCTGATTTCCTTTGTTTCTTCACTATTTCGACTAGCGTTCATGAATATAGTATACTTGGTTGTAAATCTATTACCAATCAACAAATTCATGGCACATTTTTTTTTTAATATTTTATTTGTTCATGGCACTTAATTAATAAAAAAAAAATATGCTAACAAAATTACGGTTATATGAAAACTTGTATAAATGTTTCTGTAGTGTAACATAACAGCTGTTGTACGCTAAATAAGTAAAGGTTTACATCTTACCACAGGAGCTTCTCGTAATAATCTAACAACTTCAAATTTAGAACGTGCTGGCGTCAAAAACTCAAACGTTTTTCACACTTTGGAAAGTTCATGATATGATATGAAGTGTTTTACAGCAATCAAGTGTAAGTTATTGTAAGTTTACATTGGTAACTTTACAATTAGGCTCCCCGTAACCCCTAAAGTAGCGAATAACGCGTTCACTCTCTTGTGTAACTAAAGCTGCACTCTGAAGACGATATATTCTGACAGTATTGACATCAACGTGTACCTGCTCAGCTTCTACACGAGTTGTGTACTGGTAGTGGTAGCGGTAGTACTGGAAGTGGTATTGGTAGTACTGGTGTGTACTGGTAGTAAACATTGTGATCATAGCTTGTGTGACGATAAATTGTGTACTCCCTGTACAGAGTTCGTGTGGAGGGTGAGCTGATACACATTGATGTCTACTGCCAAGTGCCAATACATATCGTCTTCAGAGTGTGTTTGGTAAATATTAGCCTTCAGCAATGCGCAGATAAAGTTACACCACAGATGATGCACAGATAATGTACACAGATAATGTACACAGATAATGTACACAGATAATGTACACAGATAATGTGCAATGCACAGATAATGTACTTTCGTGAGATCACCTGAGAACTATAGTAGCTAAAGAAGTTTAACCTCAAAATAAGAAGGGTTTGATAAAAACCAGGAGTATATGAAGAACAAGAAATAAAGGATTCTAAATGTCTGCTATCACGTGATATTATCACGTGTATATTATCACGTGATTCTCTCAAGCTTTTGATTCTTACCCAAGTCTGAAAATCAAAATTCGACTGTTGCCTACAATCGAAGTAGCATCGTAACCTTCTTAGATAAGGTTATGATCCTGCGTAATCCTGTGTTAAGTCGGATAATTTTTGTTGAAGTCTCGTAAAGTATATGCATTTATGCTACAAAAAAAAAAATTCGCCGAGTGGTATGTTGTTCCCCCCCCGCCCCCCTGCCATGCGCTGGTGCAGAGCCTTAAGAGCCCCCGCGCACTAAGCAACCAAGCCGCTGTGGCCAACGAGAATACTTACGATATATGTAGCACCGTGCACTTGGCCGCCGGGGCCAGTCAGTCGTAGCCGCCACTGGGACCCCGGACGGCGTGCAGGTGACCACAGGGCAGCCATACTTGATCCGTGTTCATCTTTCACCACGTGATCGAGAATTATCAGTTAAAAATGGACGTGGCCACAACGACCACTGGCTGCACGACCTGGCCGCGGGGGTCCTAATACTGTCAAACCGCGACCAGTATACTATCCGGCTGGATCTTGGACGATATTAGTGGCGGGGGGGGGGGGGGGCGTCGGGGGTAGACAATATGGTCGGTACAAAGTGACGTTCCCGAGGACGCTGCTAATCGTCGGAGGTGTCTTCGGCAGTAGAGAGAGCCGGTAGAGAACGCTTTTTGGACGTAAGTCGTGACATCTATTCGCAATAGATGGCTCGGTTCAAAAATAACAATGTTAATTTGCTGCAGCTTTAGGTTGACAGAATAAAAGCACTAAAAGTAGTTAATGTTTTAAAAAGCCAGCAAGTGCACATGTATACAGTAAAATGCGACGTTTCGGGATTTATCATCCCGTTGTCAAGCAAAAATAAATTTTATAGCATAAGCTACAAGTCAACAAGATACACTTAAATGGTTTCCCATTCTAAGGAAAACAAGCCAGAGCAGTAAAAGATAAAAAATAAAAAGTTAAAAAAGATAAAAGTGAAGCCCAGTCAGCGCAAAAGCTGA
>JAHWFP010201098.1:2244-17673 GCA_023313725.1 Lithobius niger | reverse complement strand
AGTTTAGCTCCCATCATTGTAGTTTCCATACATCTGGTGTCACCTGTGACTTCTGTGTCTATAGTTTCCACGGGTGCTGTTGGCACAAATTTAGCTCCCATCGTTGTAGTTTCCATAGGTCTGATGTCATCTGTGACTTCTGTGTATGTACTTTTCACGGGTGCTGTAGTCAAGAATTTTGCTCCCACCGTTGTAGTTTCCATTCAGCTGGTGTTATCTGTGAATTCTGTGCCTGTAGTTTGCACAGGTAATGTTGTTGCGACTTTAGTGCTAATTGTTGCAGTTTCCACACATCTGGTGTCATCTATGACATGTGTGTGTGTGAAGTTTCCATGGGTGCTGTTCTCACGAATTTAACTCCCATTGTTGTAGTTTCCATACAGCTGGTGTCATCGGTGACTTCTGTGTCTATAGTTTCCACGCGGTTGTTGTCGCGAATGTAGCTCCCAAAGAGTGGTTTGCAATACCTAGTGTCATGTCAAACTCCTGGGTTTGTAGTTTCCACAGGTGATGTTGTCATGAATTTTGTTCCCATAGCTCCCATACACTTGCTGTCGTTTGTGACTTCTGTGTCTGTAGTTTCCATGGCTGCGGTAGCCATAACTTCGAATATAATGCCTGTGGAATACACGGCTGCAGTTGTGATATTTTAACTGATGGTTTCATAGCTAATGTAGAGGGTGCAATAGTAAAATCGTAACAGTGTTACATAAATGGTCCGGTGGTGAACTTACGGACCTAGTGTGATAAAGTCATTAGCGGCATACTTTGGCTGGTCGAATTAGAGGATGGGGGGGGGTGGACGGAGAAGGTGAAAGGGGAAGAAGGCTCGGGCATATCAGTAGGTGACCCCAGGGGGGGGGGGGAGGTAAAATTCAAACTACAAATATTGGTTTCAAAACCAAATAATTTCTTACTTTGATAACAACTCAGCAACTCCGTCGCCAAAATCGCAAGTAACTAAAAAATGCAGGGGCATAACGGGAAGGGAGGACCACGCTACCGATGACCAGGTAACCACGTAAAAAAAACATGATCACAAGGGAAGGGAGAGAAAAACGATAAACGTTTAACAGTAAAACGGTTTTCTTTAATGCCTTGTAAATCGTCAGTGTATATTTTAATTAAATTTAATGGTTTATTTTATTGTATATGGTTATTAAATAATTAGTTTAATTAAACGTTTGCTCTGGCAACTATCAAGTTCTTTTTTTTTTCTTTGTACGGCATCACTGCATTGCGGGGTTATTCGCAGTGTGGCGTTATTATCTATGGCGTTAACGCTTGCGGCGTTTTACACGCAAAGTATTTTTTTTATGCAACAGCATTTTTACTTAGGGCGAAAGAGGTGAGAACTGAGCCAGTCGCACAGGCGAAAACGGTTACAAAAAACGTATATTTCGGTGTCAATAGTACATAACAGTAAACACCATCTTCAGAGAAGCGAGAAAGAAAAAGAATAAAGCGCCTTACAACACAAATCAGCTGGCGTCTACCATGCTGGCTTCGTTGGTGAACGGGTGGTTCTAAAACATTAAAATAACAGCATGGTGGACGCCCACTAATTCGTAATGTAAAGTGTTTTATTCTTTTTATTTCTCGCTTCTCTGAAGATGGTGTCGCCTGTTATGTACCATTGACGCCGAAATATAAGTTTTTTTTAATAACCGTTTTCGACTGTGCTGCTGGCCGAGTTCCCACCTTTTACACAAGTGCACATACCAGTTTTGTGATTACTTAGGGCGTTATGCCAACGGTACATTTTCGCACGGCATCATTCTCGTGGCGCATTACGACTTGACACTGCTGAGAAACATATCTTAAGATTGTAAACCGAAAAAGACAGTGTTCTACTCGCTGAAATTGGAGCAGCTGGCAACAAATCCAAACATTTCAGAATTTTGGCTCCAAAAGAGCCGCACTCACAGCACCGGCTTGACAAACTAAGCTAATGTTTTTACCTCCGCACATAGATTCAATGCCCCTTGCATCTAGCACAACAACTGGCTCCTGATGTGAACTTCGCAGCGAATAAGGCGTTAATCATTACGTACGTTTACGTAGCCGCAAGTAAGCGCATTTTAACAAAAAAAACGGCACCTGTTTACAAGACACAAGACCGCGATTAGGAAAGACGGCCCATCATGCCAGTATGCTCGGAAAACCCTTTCATCCTGCCCTCCCTTGGCAAATAGTGAGAAAGTCCCACGCTGCTCTAACCCCTGTACGTAGTAAACTAGGTCAGCTTAAACTCAAATAACCAAACGTGTGCAAGACTTAGTGGTGTTCATAGTCATGTATGCTCATTTTCAGTTTATTTACCCAGAATTCTAGTGGAACGTGCACAAACTACGTGGGCGCCGTAACTGAACTGCGTCGACCATCTTTACCAGGCGTTCTCCAAAGTCTCAATGCGATGCGACTTGCGAGTTTTTACATGAATAAAGACGATTCACGTAGAGCCCGCCAATCCACCTCCTAGAAGCGCTTTGGGTTTTGCAACGCCAGATTGAGCAAGCGCCATGAACGGGTGTTTACTAGACCCACGGAGGCGACACGGAAGCGTTGCGCTTCGAAGTGGTCATGGAAACGTAGTGTACGTCGACGCGCCATAAAGACTCATCCCCTCCCCGCCCCGCCCCGCCCCCGTTATTGCCACGATTTTATTGGCCATCGAAATGAATAAATAGCATTTTGACTATCTGATGACGCGTGAAAGTGAGACGTCTAGACGACTGCACACTGGTCTTCGTTGCAGTTCCCAGAAGCTATGACGGATGTTTTGTTTATTCACCGTCTTTCTCGGCGATTTTAACGTTTCCGTTTCAAGCATACAGCCTACTGTTCGTTGATGATTTTATTTAATGCTGCGGCTTTTACAGCAGGCCAAACTCTTGTCGTTCAGCATTCCATATGCCCAAAACACAATACTTTTACCGCCTGCTCTTATTGATCCACGACACACACACACACACACACACACAGTTTAAGAGTTGTACGATGACTGACTTACTGTGAGCCTCCATTTTTACCATTTCTCTCTCTCTCTCTCCCTTCCCTCTCAATCTATACTTTCAAGAGCTTCCATTTACTGAAAGAGACACGAATTTTTCTTCGACTGAGTTTCGTTTGGCCATTGAACGGTGCGTCTCTCCTCTTACTTTTCCCAAGCGAATATCGGAAACGTTTTTTTTTTCTTTTTTTTCCCCCTCTTTCTTCTTTCTTTTCTTCAAAAGGCATCGCTACGCTGAAACGGAAAGCCAGACTCGATCCAAATACTTTCAGGTCCTGGAGCACTCTCCTGCCCAATCGCTACCCGACTGAGCAAATGCAGTTCCACAAGACCATTTAATGGCATATTCATGAGAGCTTTTTGGGCGCAGTGCCGAAGTAAAACACTAGGAAAGGCGTGTTTAGGTTGGCTTCGAACCGCCAAATAAGCTACCTTCTTGGATCACCATTTTTTTTTCTTCAATATGTGATTGTGAGATAGTGAATGGGCGTGATTCTTCGCGTCAACGGGCAAGGCCCACACAAAGGTGTATACAACGAGGGAAGGGTGTTGGGGGTGAAATCAACGGGACCTGAACGACCAGAACCCGATAAATGGGTGGTTGGGGGTGAGGGCCGCTCAAAGAAAGGCCTTGATGATGGAGTTAGGCGGTAGACATAAGTACGAATGCAAACCGATTCGCGTTGCCTTTTGGACTTATATGTCAGACTGCCTGAGCGGGGAATCGAACCCACGACCTTTGAAATCAAAGGCCAAGGCCCTACCGCTGAGCCATACTGACACGGCCAAACACGGCAATCAAGAGTCCCTCCAGTGGCGATTGGAAAAGTGTATGTTTGCATGTATAAGTGTGCGTGTTAAATGCTGCCTATGGACGTTTCCTTTTTAAAGGCCGTGTCAGTATGGCTCAGCGGTAGGACCTCGGCCTTTGATTTCAAAGGTCGTGGGTTCCCCGCTCAGGCCGTCTGACATATAAGTCCGAAAGGCAACGTAAATAGGTTTGCATCCGTATTTACCATTGGCTTTCCGTCCTGTTTAAGACATAAAGGTCATCATTATAAACTTAGAATTGGCACTCTTTTGACCCTTTCAGTACGAAGTCAAACAAAGTGATATTCGAAAAGGTTTATAGGTAATTGCAGGATTTCCGGCAAAATCGCACTCGAAATTAGTTGAAAGTAGGAAAACTTTCCATACAAAAGTGAGTAAATAGTGATCAAAAATAGTGAGCGTTAACTTGACTAAAATCAATTTTTTTTTTCAACCGTACACCAATATCGCGAATAAAAATGTGTCAAGCCACATTTTTTTTTTAAAAAAAAAGGTTATCAAGGCTACTCTTTCCTCATTATTTTTTTTGCAAGAAATTTTGCAAATCATGGTAGATTTTTGTATGCCCGGCAATCTGTCATTCCAAGTCATCCAAATCTGTCATGGCCCACTTCTGCTCCTTCTTCCGTTTTTTTTGTCGCAGTGCATATTTCTGTAGTGATTAAAATGTGATGATCCAACGTTTTTTATTTATTTAATTATTTATTTATTTATTTATTTATTTATTTATTTTTTGGATTAGGTGTACGTAAAAAAAAATGTGATCTGTAATGAAAAACTTTTTTATTTTATTTAAAATTTCTTTGAGCCTTAAGTCAGCCGAAGCAACTTAATGCTCGTGTGGCTGAACCGGCTCAATTTTGAACATTACCAGTCTTTATTCAGAGGAAGAATTATCTGGTAAAGGGAGGAGCCAATCCGGGGATTTGAACCGGGTAACCTCCGATCTTTGTAGGGTCCGAAAGATTGGCCAGAATTGGCCAGAATATTTCCCACAGCCGCTGAAGGAGTCTGGCGGGGACTTCACCAAGATCCCCTTTCCAGGGGTTCCACCAGATCCCCAAACATCCAGCAACCAGGCTGAGCGCTGTCACCGCTCAGCCACGATAACAACTATGCTTTAACTTTTTTTTAAGTCTACCCAATAACCATATTATGTTTCGTCGAAATTCCTTGACTATCCACAATTTACAATGCTTAGCGTTAAATCAATGAATTTGAATAAAACGTTGTGAATTCTGCAGTAATTGATCGATTCACCTCCAATTCGATCTCAAAATCCTTTGGTGGCTTTCAAGCAACGAGCCAAGCTTTCATTCCAATCCAATCATTTAATTTGGCCTCAACCTAGTCTACTAGAATGCAACCAGTCAAATCATTTTGCGATTTGGTTTCGGTTAAAGACTATACGCTGCGCTTCCTACGCCCTGTCAATAAACTGTTTGCAAGTTAACAAAAGTAAAAATCAATTTTCTTGAAGTCCGTTTTCAGAAGTCATCTTGCGTTTTCACAAAATTTCAAAAGTTAACTCGAATTATTCGCTGAGTGAGCGATACTAATGAGCGAAGATAACTCAACGATTTTAGCATTTTGCTTTATCCATCTGTCTGTTCCGTAGTTATGGTGAATGGCTCGAATGAATTAGATAAGAATATTTATTGAAATAAGGCTGAACGACGTACGTATATGTTGCGAATTTTGCGACGAAAAGATTTGGGGGGGGGGGGACGCGGGGGGAGGGGGGAGCGAAATCAATACGTCGCATCAATACGTGGAGAACAGGGTGGCGCGGTTATATAGATACACTAAATCCGCAAGGCAGCCAGCAGCAGCAGCAAGCAGGACATACGAAGCAGTCATCTGCATCTGCAGCGCAGCCAGCAGGACATACGATGCCATCTACCGACGGAACGGCAAATTATAAGAGTAGCAGCCAAGGCGCGCTGAGATAGTAGCTGCGCCCAGAACGTAATGTCCAGCAGCGCGAACATACGATGCCATCTACCGACCGAACGGCAACTTAATGAGGGGGGGGGGGGCGGTAAAAAAAATAATTGTATAATCGAATACAATCTATAGTGTATATATAATTACACTAAATCCGCAAGGCAGCCATCGGCAGCAGCCAAAGAGGCAGCAGCCTTCGGCCGCGCAGCAGCTGCATACGATGCCATCTACGCCATCTACCGACGGAACGGCAAATTATAAGAGTAGCAGCCAAGCCCCGCTGAGATATACTCTGTTTCACATTATGCTTGCAGAAAACTCACTGTGTGACGTCACGTTTCGTTGCATTATGACTGCAAAAACATGTCGCCCTCACACTTGTAGACTCTATACAGTCACTGTTAATGTCTACGAGTAGAATATTTACGTGATTTTGCAGTTGCAGTGGAAATAAACATGGCGTCATACAGCCAGTTTTCTGCAAACATAATGTGGAACAGACTATAGTAGCTGCGCCCGGAACGCAACGGCCAGCAGCGCGAACATACGATGTCATCTACCGACCGAACGGCAAATTAAATGAGGGGGGGGGGGAGACGGGGGGGAAGGGGGGAGCAAGACGACGCGGAATGAGCGAGCGAGGCGAGCGACTCTGCTAGTGTAAAATAATCCGAAATAATGTTCTTTTCGAGGTGTAGGTAGGGATTGCTAGGTCCGCTCTTCACAGAACTACTTGGTAATTTTGTGCAAAAAAAACAAAAACCATTACTGTATTCCTCCCATTTAAAAAAATTAATTGAAACATTAAACGCATCAGTTTATATGGTAATTGTCCACTTACATTCCTGCACTTGTTTGAACGAGATTTTATTATTACTGTGAAACGCCTTGTATTTGTCGAATTAGTTATTTACCGATAGCATACTTTACAAATAGCTTATAAATGTACACAGAATCGGCGGATCGTCTTTAATATGTTACTTAAATGATTGTGTACTGACTGGGTGAAAACGTTGAAACCATCGCCCCTCACATTAAAGATCCCGCGAGATCCCGTAACTTTCCAGTTTTCCATACCACAATGAAGCTGGGAGTGTGGTCCAAATGTTACATATAAGTCCACGATTGCACATTCATTGTGGTAGATGTATACGAAGTAAGTTCCAACGATCCCCGCAAAAATAATAGCCATCAACAGCGGTGTCGCTGCTTTCGTGAGTGATAAATGGCAATCGATGCTATCATGAGTATATTTAAAACGTACTCAATTGTACCACACACAATTTACGAATTAAAAAAAAAATAATAATGAAAGGAAGCGATAAATCCGTTGTAAATACAAATGTATTTAAAAATACAATTTGGTCATTATTGTATTGTATTTAGTTCTCTATTGGCTTATTTCACTAGGTTGACCACTCACGTCACAATCGTGGTGGAAATTGAAATGTCGCCATTTAGGGGAAAACAATAAGCTGAGTGGCGCTGAGGTTCTATGCGGCTTCATGCGTTTTTCTAAATAATGACAGAGATTAGCCAAGAATAAACCATTGTCACAAACTCCGTAATTTTACAAATTTCCTTACGTCCAATCCCGTTTCATGGAAATAATTTCCAACGATCCTCGCAAAAAAGAGGATTGCCAACAGTCGATTTAAGAATACAACGCCGTCGCAGCTAGGCTTAGTTCGCGACAAATGTAAATCATTCAAGCTAGACTTGTACATAAATTGACGTCGTCATTTTGTGAAAGCAGTGACACGACGAAGTATTATTGTATATAACTCTATGCTGGAGCCTTAATGGGTTAGCTGCAAGGGGCACTGCAGAGAGAAACAGAAGGGCGTCATACCGAAGCCGATGCTGTGAAGAGTGATTTCTTAGACCTAAAACGCGCGATTTGTGTTGTTGGAGAAAACAACGTTATTTTAAGCCTACGAAATCCGCTCTTCCGTTGTTTTTCCCTCCATTTTTATGTAGTGCACCTTTTAGTTATGCCCTCCAAAACCCATACTGGTGCTAATCTGGTGCCAATATGGCGGCAAATGTCACTGCTCTAATGTCACTGCAAATGTCACTGTTTTCGAAACAATTACACAGAAATGAAACCAAACAGTCGTGCTGCAAATTAAAAGAGCCATTTTGGGACAAAGGCATGAAACATCGCTTGCATTTTACTCAAGACTACAAACCTACAAACGTATAGAACAGCGACAATCACACCATATTGGCTACGAGGATACCTTCTGGAGAGATCGCTACAAGGGGCACTAGATTAAAATGGAGGGGGAAAACAACGACACTTCTAGTCAAGCCAGCGCTTTGAGAGCGGATTTCTTAAGCTTAAAAAAAACGTTGTTTTCTCCAGTCCCTTCTGCTCCGAGGTTGTAAATCGGAAAAGAAAAGATTGTTCTTTCAAAAAAATTCAGCAACTGCCAACAAATCGACAAAATCGCTCGTTTTAGGCCTAAGAAAGCCGCTCTAACAGCATTGACTTCAGTAAAACTCCCTTCCTTTTCCCCCTCCAGTGCCCTTTGCAGTTAGCCAAGTTACTTGCTCCACCATATAATATAATAATATGACGTATTGTCACTGCTCTATAGGGCAGCGTCAAGTGACGTCATATTGCCTATGAGGTAGCATCTGGAGGGCATAACTACAAGGAGCGCTACATTAAAATGTAAGGTAAAACAACGGCATTTCTAGTCAAGACAGTGCTTTGAAAGCGGATTTCTTAGGCTTAAAAAAAAGTTGTTTTCCCAACAACAAAAATCACGCGTTGTAGGCTTAAGAAATCCAGTCTAATAGCACTGGCTTCAGTAAGACGCCCTTCTTTTTCCCCTCCAGTGCCCCTTGCAGTTAACCCAGTTACTGACTCCACCATAGAGTTATACACAATAAAGCTTGTAGCACATTGCTCCGTACCGTTTCGTTCCGTCACGTTCCGACGACTGACGGCAACGGATGGTCCAGCGCACATTGTTTCCGTCGCTAAACGTTTCAGTCGGCTCCGCTAAACTTTTCAATTTGATCGTGCCCAAATAGGCAATGCAAATGAAGGACTTGTTAGTGACCGTACATAAGTAATTAAAAAAAGAGGTAGTAAATTAGGTATTAATTCTTTACGCCCGGGTATGATGACAAGTCCAGAAGGTAACCGAATAAGGTTCGCATTTGTATTTAGTCGAGGAAATGCATTGTGCGCAGGCGCATGACGGACGACAACGGCCGCCGACTGAAGCTTGTAGCACGCTACTCCGTTCCGTTCCGTTCCGTCACGTCACGTCGCAGGCCGTCAAATTTCTGTTTGGATTAAAAGCATGTAAATTGGACGAGCCGCGTATACTGCTCCGTCCCGTTCTGTCGGCTGACGGACGGGTGGTCGAGGCAGAATCTTTTCAGTCAAAAACTGATCGCATCGAACCTCCACGCGCCTGCGCACAACGCCTTTTGCCTACTAAATACAGATGCGACCCTATTTCAGTTGCCTTCTGAACTTAAATGTCATCATGCCCGAGCGGAAAGAATTAATACCTAATTTACTACGACTTTCTATTTAATTTCCTACTTAAGGTTACTACAAGTTCTTCTTTATTTGCATTGCTAATTTGGACGCGATAAAATTTAAAAGCTCAGCTCAGCGGTGCCAACGTTTCAGCGACGAAAGCGATGTGCGTTGGACCATCCGTTGCCGTCAGTCGTTAAGTTACAAGCTTTACGGCAGGTGCGTAGACTTCTCTGATGCAATCAGTTTTTGACGGAAAGGATTGTGCCTCGACAAGGGCGTCCGTCAACCAACGGGTTCGTCGCGGAACGGTACGGAGCAGTAAACGCGGCTCCTCTAATTGACATGCTTTTAATCCAAACAGAAATTTGACGGCTTGCAATGTGACGTGACGGAAAGGAACGGAACGGAGCAGTGTGCTACAAGCTTTATACTACGTTATGTCACTGCTCTATAGTATTACTAGTAATTGTGGTATTTTTCTGTAATTCGCGGCTCCCCAGATGTTGGCTTCCCCCGTCTACACTCGAAACCAGCGTTGCTAACGCAAAGTCTTGGCTTCTTGTCTTCATTTACTCCGTGGTCCAGCAAATTTATCATTCTTGGTTTCATCTGCAAAACATCCATCTAGAAACAACGACTCTGTGGCTGCAGTCAGTTCATTCCTTGTTGATTACCGTATTAACAGCCCTGGCAAAGCTACGGCCCACCCCCCTCCCCCTGAAATACTTTAAGGTCAGATATCGTGAAAGTACCTAGTTACCTAATTACCTAATCACCCAGGGGCTGCCGTAACTAGGGTTACTTCGTGACTACATTCAAGGAAATTAATTAGTGTTTCATCCCCTTAAATCGTGGTTTTTCTGCACCAAAATTAACTAAAGGCTTCACACATAAAGCAACCTGGCATTGCGTTAATGCTAGACCGAACCCATACCATGTACCTGTATGATCGCATAAACGCCGAATTTTCCGCGATGTAGATAGGCTTAAACACCCCCCCCCCCTCCCTCCCTGGACAGAAGTAAGTTTCTAATTATAACTTTTTTTTACAGCTACCCCTTTTTTTTTTAACGAATTATTTTTTACACCCCATGGGCGTTTAGTAGGTGATTTATGATCCTGTACGCAAAAAATGTCGTATGCGCGTGGAAGGTAGTAACCTAATTTGTGTCACTTGATATAGCTGGAGCTTCCAAACGATATGCTGACATTCGAGACAATTGTGATTTAAGCCTTCCTAATAAGGTTTGTTGCAAAATTCGCGTGAGACGTTTGGCACGGTCGAGGTCGAAAAGCTGCGGGTGAGAGGGACGTGAAAAGGAGGTGGTGGGGGCGGGGGGAGAAACACGGGTAGCGTGTAGTCCATGCGTGTCAGGCTTCCTTGACGACACAATCATGTTTTGACTGCCCCGGGTGGCTCGGAGGTGTTCTTCGCCTGGTGAATGCATGCCCTACTCTTGGGGAAATATGGCCAAAGTGACATTGACGACGGTCCGGTCAGTAAGTGATCTTGCTACCCTACCAGAAAGGCAAAACGTTAAATGTCCAGAGCTGGCTGGCTCGCTGGCTGGCTGGCACAGTCAGAATCAGAGAGTGAGAGAGAGAGAAAAAAAATGGCGAGGGGGTTTTCTTCCATTAGTATGTTTGTCTTTCCAGCGAATGGAAATGGAGGCAACTTGTGACAGGTCTCCGATTCTATTACTCGGTTGCCATGGCTACAACATCGGACATGACATGCTGACAGCTCGAGCAGGAATTCAATCCCCGCCGGGCCAGAAGACGGCCGAGGTTTTGGGCAGCCCCCGCCGCCGCCATGATGAGCCCTTGTTACTACAGATTGCCCAAGCGTTATCACGTGACGGTGTTGGCGCGTAAAGTCCAACAAATCAAATCAAGGTGTTTTATGATGACGCTGAAACTGCTATTGGAACCATGCCAACAATGTGTAAAAAAAATTGAATCCCTCTCCAACGTCTGAAAAAAAAAAAAAGGAAACAGTTATGGCCAATTTTTTTCAAAACCTAGCTTTATTGAAAGCGGAAAACAAAGTTTAAAAGGTGAGGTAACGTCATCACCGGCCTTAAACCGTCTTCTTCTTACATTCGATGCATTCGAGGACGTTTACGCATTAATCGTTTAATGTAATGCAGGACTTCTTTTTGCATAGACGTTTTGGTTTCTTTTAGCATAAACATGTAGTTGGTAGAAAAATAGCACCAAATGCCACAGTAAAAATAAAAATCCAGGGAGAGGTGCAGAGAGGTGAAAAAAAATCATCAAGCACGATAAAAATAAAATAAATCTTTATTATAATATTGGAGACCGCCGAAAAGGAAAAGGAAAGCCTAAAGGAAAACCACTTCTCCCCTCCTCGCGCCCGCATTGAAAATGCACTCTCCCATTCTACCTGCAGCCAAAAAGGAGCCAGGCATGAGTGGTCGATGAATCTGACAAGTCGTCGGGAAGATTGCCGGGAAAATGTCCCGGGAAATGTGACTGGCCCCGTGCATAGCACGGGCTTCCTCTAGTAAATAAATAAAGTGATAAAATTTCAAACACTGCATAGATTGAAAGCATGCAACAAACTTAGGCATAAGACTTAAAAACCTTAGCCATGATTTAAAATAAAAAAAAAAATTAAAAGGCTCTATAGTCAATCTAGAGAAACTGACTGGTCTTTTTAATTTTTTAATTTTAAATTTTGTAGGCGAAGGGTACAAATCTCGCGCTTAAGTTTGTTGCATGCGTGCAGTTTTTACACAGTTTTAAAATGACTTAACTAGAAACAGTCAATTTAAAAGTGCAATTCGGTTCGTGACAAATGGGAATCATTTTACGCTGGAATTTTACTTGAAATTGAAGTCGCCATTTTGGTGAAAAGGTAAGCAGCTTTGCACATTCGTCTTTACGGATTCGCGCGTTTTTTGAAACGACCACATAGGAATGAAACCACACAACCGTGTTGCAAATTAAAAGAGCCATTTTGGGACAAAAGTATAAAACACGTCTTACATTTTACTCAAGACCACAAAGGTGGAGTATTACTAGTAATTATGGAATTTTTCTGCAACTCAAGAGTGTTACTTCTCGTCTACATTTACTCCTGGGTCTAGCAAATTTATTAATCTATGCTTCATCTGTGAAATAATTATCTAGAAATAACTACTCCTTGGTTGCATTCAGTTCAATCCTTGTTGATTGTTGTGCACAATAAAATGGATTATGTAATTCGAAGATAACCTAATTCGTTAACTTTTTTTGGTTTGATAACGGGGTACAGCAAACCCCGAAACGTCGGTAGTTTTTGGTTTTTTGTAACCTACGTGGATCTCTCTGGCTTATTTTTATAATTTTAATGTAAAATATGCCGAACCACGGTTGAAAGCTTTAGTAATTTTTTTTTTTTTTAGTTTTTATTCCCAGAATTGCAGTGAATTGCAGTAGGCATATGTGCATATACAGACATATATATAGTCATATGGAATATGGTGCGTATGGCATGTAGGCCTGTAGTGTTGGGCGGTACCAGAAAATTTTCAGCCGGTGCTGGAACTAAGCTTAGTACCCCGGTACTCGGTTTGCTCCGGTACTTAAGAATCAGGCGGTATCTGGTCTTATAGCGCCGTGGTGCCAACACCCGATTTTTAAATAATAACAAATTTGAGTTTAAATGGAAAAAATTATTGATTTCCTCCCCACCCCCCCCTCCCTATTTTAAGCTTAATGCATGTTTCACGATATATTTGATAAAAAAAAAACCTTCTAAAATTTGAAGTTAACATGCTATCCAACTAGAAATGCAAATGTAAACAAACGCTGGTTGTAGCATCAAAGTTACGCAAATTTGGTCCACTTCTGTGCAGTGTTTATAATTCCAACTATACCATTGTTGATCTTTGTATAGGATATTACGTTTTCCGAGTGCTGAGCGCTAACAATGTCGAGACGTGCAGCGTCGAGACATTGTTTGAATCTCAGCACGAGGAAAGCGGGTGATATCCTATTTATTACCCGGTTTTGCCTCTCAGTCCGACGAGTATTGTTGGCTACGTTTGGTCGCGCTCAGTGAATGTGTGTACTCGCGCTCGGTGATTATTGCAGGAGGAGCCATATTTCTTGTTCCTTTTTTTGTTATGGCAAAACAAGTTATGGAGTTTGAGGATCTATTTGACTTATCGAGTAACCATGACGAAGACCACACGGACAATATTGGCTTATCAGGTGAAGCAGCACAAGATGCTGCTAACAAAGACGATGGTAGTAATATAGAGCAGTTAAGAGACATGTTTTTTGGTGGAACGATTAATTTTAATGAAGTTGCAACGTTATTTTCAATTTTAAGTAAAATGATTTAATTAGCAAACTAGCGTATTTAAAGTCTTAAAACGCATAATGCACTCGTTAATTTACTGTGGTTCATGACACTTAAATAAAAAATACTTGCTTAATATTTTTTTTTCATTTTGGTTTGTGCCATTAATACCATTCCAATTGCCAGTCTGTAATTCACGAATTCGTTAATTTGATGTGGCTGCTGACACTTGTATAAAACAAAATTCTTTCTTAAAGTTTTTTTTTAATTTATGTATTGCCGGTCTATAATAATCATGAATGTATCCGCCATTTTGATGCAAGAGCCAACCGCCATTTTGATGCAAGAGATCGGCTCTTGCACTGTGCGTTCTTGTTTCATGGTTGCGCTCCTGCATCGTTACATTATTAAAAGAGGACTGAGAGGCAAAAACACGGTAATAAAATTGATTGTTGCACTGCTTAAGGGTTTAACGAGCGTTAACCACTCCTGGCCATCTGCCCGAAGCCGTAAGTCCCTATGTCTGCAACAGCAAGATTCCCAGGCGGTCACCCACCCAAGTATCAATCCAGCCCAATGCTGCTTAACTTCGGGGATCTGACGAGAACCGGTGTTTCCAACACTGCAAGGCCGCAGACACTGCACTGCCCTGCTTTGAGCCCTACAACAGAAGGACTAACTGAACCATTGTTATAATTTTAGCGCCTTTTTTCATAATAAAACAATACCGGTATTTATCAGTGCACGGTATTTGGTACCGTTGCACTTTTGGTACCGCGGTACACCGTGAGAACCGCTTTACCGCCCAACACTACACAAGAGTTCACGAAGAACAAGGAATGAACAATTTTAACTGATTCATTGAACTGTACCATTTGACGAAATCAGGAGCGTCCCTTGTCCTCTTAATGCAGTCCATTTTGAAATGAAATTTATCACCGTTGCTTAGAATCGATCAGTAGCAGCAACCACTGCCAAGGTCCCTAGTTGGGTTGGAAACGGTATAAGACGAGGTATCGAGCTAACTTTGTAATCTATATATATGGATCCGAACACCAACCCACTTGCTAACTAAGAAACGGATCACACAAAACAAAAAGAGTTTTAACAATTTTTTACAAGGTGCATTTTGTGGTACAAAAATTCGTCGCATTGGATGCCGTAATCCGTCATACGCTGGGACGGAATTGTAATACTGTCCAACGATAATTCTTTATGCTCAATGATAGAATTTTGTTTTCTATTTATTGAAGAGAGTATAGATAGGACTCGTCGGGAACCATTTAAAATCGATCATAAAACCTAATGGAAACATTCAAAATAGGCAAATGCTAAACGCATGTAAGTACGTTTTAACAATGTATTGACGCTCCCGTTACGATTCGTTAATTGTGCGTTTCATAGTCTTACAGACAGAACCTAATGGGAACTGAGGCTGAACGCATTACCTATGTTTTAACGTTGTTTGAATATTCCGTTCATAATCCAAATGTGTTTATTGTATGTTTCATGGCGTCCTAAAAGAACGTATAGGAAACCCTTAGACATAAATGAGGAACACATTGAGAAACTTCGAACGTAAATTCGGAACATAAATTCAAAACGTTTCAATGATGATTGAACGTTCCCATCAAGAACGACACTCGTTTGTAGTACGTTTCATATCTTTAAAGATCGGACAGGAAACCACCACACGTAAACTCGGAGCGTATCTAATCGTTTTATTTATGTTAGAATATCATATTGTCGTTTACATCACAAACTAAGTTCGTTTTCAAGTACGAGTTGGTTATAAAGTCACATAGGGTGGTTTGGAGA
>JAHWFP010201096.1:24303-35426 GCA_023313725.1 Lithobius niger | reverse complement strand
TTGCCTTGCATTGTTGTTTTCCATTGCTTTTTATTCGGTTGCCTTGCATTGTTGCTTTCCATTGCTTTTTATTCGGTTGTCTTGTGTTGTTGGTTTCCATTCGTCTATTGCCTTGCATTGTTGCTTTCCTTTGTTTTTTATTCATCTGTTGCCTTGCATTGTTCTTTCCATTGTTTTTTATTCATCTGTTGCCTTGCATTGTTGTTTTCCATAGCTTTTCATTCTGTTGTCTTGGAGTATTGCTTTTCAGTGTGCTGCCTATCATACTTGCTTTGCATTAGTTGCTTCTTCATTCTGTTGCCTTGCATTTCTGCTTCGCGCATATTTTCCTTATGTTTTCTTGCTTTCCATTCTTTCGACTTGCATTGTTGTTTTGCAACCTCTTTCATTCTGTTGCCTAACACTGTTTGGTCGCATTGCTTTTCATTCTGATGCCTTTTCATTCTGTCGCTGTGCATTGTTGGTTTGCACTGCCTTTCATTCTGTTGCCTTGGATTGTTACATTGCATTAGTTTTCATTCTGTTGCTTTACATTGTTGCTTTGCATTGCATTTGCTGTTGCCTTGTAGCATTGCTTTGTATTGTGGTAATATTAATGAGCTCTTTGGATCTTTTTAAAAATAATTAATAGTATTTTTAATAATAATAATAATAATAATGTTTGTTTTTCAATTACAATTACAAAAGCAATGCAATTCTCGAAGTTACGAAAAATAACTTGTATGAGTTTACAATGAAAATAGTTATTGTTAGTTAGACTATTACACATTACAAGAAGCTCAGCTGTAATGTTGTTTGATAGATTTAGAGATTACAATTATGTTTGGTATTGTTTTTTTAGGTATTTTATGGTGTTCCTGCAATTATTTTAATGTGATAGATCTTTTTTTAATCTTGTAGTCTTGAATAGTGCAACATATTTTCCGATAATTCCTTATATTTTGGCATATACCATTATTTCTTTCTTTTTCCGTATTGATTTGCCCATTTTGGTACAGTGAATCTCTCCTTATTTCCCTTACTTCTTTTTAATATTTTATTATAGTTTTTAAATTTGTTAAGAAATAATTTTTTGTTAATATGACAAAATTTTTTTAGATCCTTTATTTTCATAATTTTCTTTTCTTTATATGAAGTTAAGGTATTTTTTTAATATTATCTTTAAACATTATTTTTACCATCTTATTTTGTATTTTTTTGGAGTCTATCTACCAAATATTCTGGTGCATGACCATATATCTCCAGACCATATCTTATGTTACTACTTATCCATGCATTATAGATAATTTTTTTTTTGTTTTTTCTGTAGTACATTTTTAATAATGTATATTTTTGGTATGATTCGTCTTAATTATTTTATTAGTCCCAAAATAATAATAATAATACTGATATTACTCACATACATTCCATTTATGGTAGGATGCCGATCATTTTACCGACAGTCATTTTACCGACAATCATTTCACTGACACTATTGTTTTCTGACAATCATTTTACCGACAATTGTTTTGCTTAGTATCTCCCTCGGTTTTTTTTGGCCAACTGGGAAGGGTTATTTTTGGCGTATCAGCCAATTACAGCCCGCTTATTCTGATCAAGTCTGGGAATCGTCTACCAAGGGCCAATTATTAATGAGTGAAAAGCAGCTCTTGTGCAAAGCGATAAACATCAATCAAAGCTAGTTGGCACCAAACCAAAGAAGAAGTGCATTCTTTAACACGATAACCGATCTCGTTAGCCGTCGTTCCATGTAAGGTGATGGAATCTGTTATTCGCAGTGAAATGTTGGACTTTTTACATATTTCGGGGACCACATTTGCTGACCGATTTGGCTTCATGCCTGGTCGTTCTTCAACCCACCAATTACTGGTTGCTTTAGATAGATGGACAAGTGCGCTCGACTCTGGCATTCCTTCTGATGTCATCTACTATGACTTTCAGAAAGCTTTTGAATCTGTGCGCTATAGGCGATTACTCTGTAAATTGGAACTCACAGGTTTTACTGGTGGGTTACTAAACTGGATTGCTGCCTTTATTAGCCATCGGTCGCAGCGGGTCCAGATTGAGGATTCCCCATCTACCTCAGCTGAAGTTATTAGTGGGGTCCCACAGGGCTCTGCATTAGGTCCGCTGCTCTTTGTAATCTACGTAAGTGACCTTACCTGCATCAATCCTTCGATCGATAATTTTAAATTTGCTGACGATCTTAAACTTGGAAATACCATTATTACAGCTCAAGATAGTCTGGACCTTTCCTCCGAGATAAATCATGTATTGAAATTGGCAGCTACTTGGCAACTTCCGATTGCTGATTCGAAATGCTCCTCTTTTCATATTGGGCGTCAAAATCCTAATCTGCCTTACTTTCTTGAAAATCAACACTTGCCCGATGTGACTGAGGCTCGTGACCTTGGTGTTTGGTTCACCGCAGATCTAAAGTCGACTGTCCACTGCCAGAAAACGTCTGCCCTTGCTTTCAGACGCCTTGCAATTGTAAATCGTTGCTTTATATTCGCGCAAAGGTGTGGGCTCTCAAGGTCTATGTAAGGCCACTGCTCGGGTATGCCAGTCTAGTTTGGTCTCCTTACCTGCTGTCTGACATTGATCAGCTTGAAGCTGTTCAACGCAGATTTACCAGGAGTATTCCTTCTCTGCGTGGTTTGTCAGCTGGAGTCCGGCTGCGTAGGCTTGCTTTGGTGCCTTTGGAATTACGCCTACTTTGGGCAGATTTAATATTAACCTTTAAAATTCTAAAAGGTCTTCTCGCGGTCGATCTACCCTTTTTCGAGCTCACCCTTTCCTCTTCCACCAGGGGACATTCACTCAAGTTACGCCATTTGATTTCCAGACTTGATTGTAGGCGACATTGTTTCGCCCTCCGGGTTATGCCTGCGTGGAGTTCTTTGACTGAGGAGGCTGTATCCGCGTCTACTGTTTCGGGTTTTAAACGTTGCTTGAAAACTTTGCCTCTCTCTCGGTTTCTCTTGCGTGAGTATTGAATTTGGTCACGGACAGGTTTCTTTGCACTTGGGTCTAGGCCATTCTACTTACCTTTTTTCTGTTTACTTCTTTCTACACAATATCTTATATTTTTCTAGGCTTGGTGTTAGTAATTCCCCTACCCTTCCATTTGCCTTACCACCTTAAGTGGTTAAACATTTATTTATTATAAAAACCCTTAAATCGTTGCTTATTAAAGAATGAGAAGCTGGATTAAGTTGGTTTCAGGTTAGCTTGCATTCGATTTATATTCATTGGAACGTTGATTGCCAAAACGGCTTCTGGGTTCTGGCTGGTGCTAACTAAAAAAAAAAATTAGTGTAGATCTTAGCCTGAAACAGGGTAGAAGAATGTATAGGTAGTGCCACTCTATCTCTGACAACGGCAAACATTTGGACGAAAGTACCTGCTTTCAGCGATTTACAGCCAGAGGGTGCTGTCGTCAAGTCACAGGAAACGCAAAGCATCATGGGGATCAAAACTATTCAGCGTCTGTAAAACAAATTGATCACGATAAGAATACAAAATTAATCTCTTAAACTTTATCATAATTCAGATTAGGCATTAAAATACTTTTTAAGAAAGATCAGAACTGGGTGGCAAGTTTTTTTTTAGATCCAACATTCAAGTTTACGTAAAACGGGTTGTCGTTACGAGTGGAGCTAAGTACAAACACATGGTTTTGTGTTCCGAAAACGTCCGAGAAGCATTGCTCATCGGCCGTTCAGGCTGAAGCTTCTTCCGTGGTTTACGCTCAGTCGGATGTTGCCCACGCACGAGTATTTTTTCGTCAATTTCCTCAGGTATTGCAGCTATTACCAGTTACCATGACAACAATGCCGCCATTTTTTATTTCAAGTTTCGCCTCGTATGAGACCCTGACAAGTGCTACCTTCTGGCGCCGTTTATGGAAGCAGGTCTTAATTTCAACACGTTTTCAGAAAAGCTTCACTACCTACTAATCTACACCCTGACCTGAAACATGGCCTGAAAGCTTTTGCAAATGGCGGCGTAATTGGTTGTTAGACCCAATTTGTTTATTCCTGCTGTAATGCATTACACCGTAATAAATATCCCTCACAGGAGCTGCGCAGTGTATTTACTTGTCCGCAATGCATCTTCACTTGTGGAATGGTCACTTGAAGGTATTTTAACACTGTTCTAGCGTGTACCGCATTCGAGTTTAGCAACCAAGTCAGCGAGCAATGGACGGAAGCTTATATGAAGTTGGCTTGGCTTTCAATAGCGCAGCGGCAAACAGATTTGCGATTAGATGAATAGAAATAACAAATATGGATGTAAAAACGTATACTAATTTAAATGTGACATAAACACTAGATTAATTTTAGTAATACGATAATTAAAGACTTTCAGCTACATTCTATAATCGTTTCTGTAGAGACACTACTTTCGAACATCTGCAAACTGAAGCGTGTTAAAAATTGAAACCGAAACACACGGGTAATGATAGCCTACATCACATAAACCACAATAAAAGAATCGTAATTAAATTAATAATACAAAATGCGGAAATTCGTAGATATGCCCATAAATGTATATCACTGATTTATTAACAAACTGGTCATGAGATACTCTTCACCAACAGAAAGCACTCACAAGTTTAATGGGAGGAAAACTTTCATTTTCTAGAAAATTATCCATAACTACCCATGCACTCAGGATATAGCCCACGAGATTTTCTGCATGTAGGGACTTTGAGCCATTCAGATGTCGATCTTACATTTCTTGTATTTTCCAATTTATGCTTCATCTGGAAGTAATTCCTTTTGATTATGCAATTCATTATTAAAAATTGTCTAACGGTCAGTATTTTGTTGTGTTCGTAAATATCAGCTGTAACGCCTACTGTCCATTGCAAACAATGCTTTCAATTCTTTATTTTGAATTTTTGTAAGTTGTTAATGAAACCGTCAGTTGATGTTCCATAAATTCCACATCCTTATCTAAGAGCAGAATGTTTCTGGCTTCATTATGAATTATATTTTGTAATTTATAAACAAAGATACAATTTGTCTAATTCTATTAGGCAGGTTTTCAATACGTTTTAAAAATTTATAATTTTCATAAATTTTGATGCCTAGATATGCGTAACTGTAAGTAGTTTACGGATGTACACGTTTGACCATGACGACTAGATCACAGTGTATATAAATTTCATTCGATTCATTTTGAGGTCGAGGTCTTGATTTGAAGATAACACGTTTTTATGCACTGAGATACAATTCGTTCTTATTTAGCCAAAAGTTCATGCTGCTAAATCATTATGTAATTTGTGTGTCATTAAATTACATTTATAATAAGTTACACTCATAATAAAGTCATTTGCATAAAGTGTAAAGTGAGTATTCCAACTAAGATACTGTATGTCATTTACATACAGCAGAAATAGAAGTGGCCCAAGAATAGAGCCTTGTGCGACTCTAAATGCCTGTTTGTTAGATAATTCTCCATTTTTTTTCCTTCTCAAACCAAGGTTAAAAGGTTTTCTACATAAAAAATGTTTTTCAATTATATCGAATGCTTTTTGTAAATCTATTAAAATTGCACCCACATATTTCCCTTTATTTAATGCATTTCTTACCGTAATGTATATTTTGACTAGTGCCACCTAAAATCCGAACTGGCTAGAACCTGTTACTTGGAAATGGCTTAAATGAAGCCATTATGATTTACTAGCAGAACCACCGTTTCATGCACCGTTTGCAACATCGGGACGGTTTGCTCTCTCATGTGTTTGTTGAAGAAGGCGTGTATCCCGTCTTTGTACTTGTGCCCACACTGGCTAACAAACCCTGATTTTCGTTTGCATCGCTCACTCAATCAGCGCATCCCGCCCGTGCCCCGGACTCCATGCACTTTCATATGAACATTGCCACCGGAAATAAGTAAATGCGCCTTTGTACAGCAAAGTCCAAATCTTCAGCCCGCTGGCTTTGTCAGTTTTTTTCCAATAACCGAGTTTCACTAATCCTTTTATTTGAATTGTCCACTAGGACAGAACCTTTAGCAAGTGGTTAGTGCTCATTCAGAGTGATGTGGTTTGGGCCGGCGTCACGCACGATGGCCTTGACCCTTTCTAGCCTTCATGTTTGCTATTTTTTTTACTTGTTTCTGGGCAGAAAGTAAAGCGCTTTCAATATATGACCGAGTTTCACTAATCCTTTAATTTGAATGGTCTACGACGACAGAACCTTCAGTCAGCAGTTTAATATTAAGTTGCATCATATCTGAAAGCAGTGTTTTATCCATTAAAAGTTACGTTGTAAGTTTATTACCAACAATCATTCCGTTTACAATAATCTAATATCCTCATTATTAAAAGAGATTGATGTATTACGCATTGTTTTTCAGGCCAGTGGCGTTTTTTACAACACTGACTATTCTGCAACTCGTTTTTATTAATGTAGATTATTTATTAGCTTATTGTATATACTACTGTTTATACTAATAATACTTTTTATTCCATGATAATTACTTGTATGAGTAGCAAAAAACGTACACATTATACAGGTGGTCACACAAAAAACTGACGACCCAACTTTTTTTAAGTCCAGCTTTTCTAGTTAGCACCCCTCACAACCAGGAGAAGACAGAAATGAAATCTAATGAAACAGGTAGATTCTGTCCTCTCCTGGTTATGAGGGGTGCTAACTAGAAAAGTTGGACTTAGAAAATCGTGGGTCGTCAGTTTTTTGTGGACCGTCCTGTATATACATAACAATTACATTATACATGAAATAAGAAACACTTAACAATTAATATCCATAATATATTTAATAACAATAAATCAGTGAGTACCTTTAATTATCTTTAAACTTAATTTTATAATTAAATTTATATACTTTAACTAATTCAATAGATTTCGTCTCAATTCAGCTTTGGATGTTTTAACATTTTCTTATCTAATATATTATATATATTCGGTATATAATAATTCTTGTTTCTTGTTCCATACGTGTAATAAGAATAATAATAATAATTATAATAATGCATAATAATGTAAGAAAATCAGAGGACGTGAACATGAAATAGAAGAAACATATCCTTTAACCCGTTTATTCATTTGAGGCCCGGCCATAACATCTAAGGGTTTATCCATGTTTTACCTCTAAGGTACATATGAACTTATGAAGCTATCCATTTTTTTCAGCCAGTGGCCAGGTACAACGACCTGCGTCCAACAATAATGTTGATTACCAACATGCACGCAGTGGAAATATACAGCGTGCATGTTGGTGGTTTTGTCCATGTATTTTGTTTTATTTTTTAAATTTATTTCCTTGTTTGTAGTTTTCAGCCCAAGAGAAGCTCTTCGCCTGATTCGTCTAAAGAGGGAAGATGCTGAACCAGGAAATGCAAATGCCTATTTTGATGAAATTCTGAACAACACTAGGCAACTTATACTTGACCGGTAAGCATCTTTTGATGACTACGATGAGGAAGTTTTGTTTGTAAGGGCAGACGGATTGTGGCGGATTTCCACCAAACATAAAAAGAAAAACTGTAGTCAAAACTACTTCCCAATGTTTTTTTTGTTTTTTTTTTGAGTAGGGGTTGGGGGGAAGGGGCAAGGAATTGTACATACTGGTAATTCAGTTCTCATTATGGAAGGTTTCGTAAAATAATTCTTCAGCCATGACAACCAATAAACCCCTGAACCACCCTTCCTTATGAGAGACCACTGTCTACCAGCTTAATTTGTCCCTGTCCACGTCCTGCACCGAGGGTACACGAATTTTTCTTACGTCGCTTTGATTCAAGTAGACTTGAACTCTCGTCGCTTTGGGAAATAAGTGGTGATGGACCTTCGATTCGGTTTGAACTTCATTTAAAAGAAAGTGACTAGTTGCCGACATAGCTTCAAAGCTAGTTTTCAAAGAGCTTTTGACTTTTATGTCAACGTGGATTCAGGTGGATACATGAAGTGTTTTAACTCTTAAAACGACGTGAGTTTACGTCCATTTGAGTCAAAGCGACCCCAGGGATAATTGATTATGTATACTGCTTCTATTGGGTCGGTCCACACAATCTTAAGGAGCAGAGCGAGAAACCGTGCGAGCTTTTCACGAGATGCATCGGCAAGACGTGTGTCACCGTTGTGGTTTGTGCCATTTTTTACTTTTTCTTGTATCTCATTGGCTGTAGATTTTGCTGGTCCAATTGAATACTTCGACTCAAAGCTGGACTAACAAACGAATGCATACTCATTAGCAGAGGTAAGACGGACAGCTCCAAACGTTTACATTGTTTTAGAGTGCATTAACTACCTAAATCCAATCGACATTGCGACTGAAAATATGCAACGTTTGTTGTATCTATACAACAGCCAGCATCGTGAAAGTATGCCGTTGTTTTGGTTTGAAAGCAACAATGGCACCAACTGTGGCATCTTGGGTAATCTCACTACTGTATACTTTACGACCAGAAATAGCTCTGCTATATCTCTAACACGTTGCAGTGAATGGATCGACCCAAGAATCAAACGTCCCTGGAACATCCATGTACCCTCGGTGATAGTTTCTTGACTCTGGTAGGCATTTGTGTTTTGTCCTTTACCCTCATATACACGGGGACTTCAACGGCTTCCCAATAATCAGTTCAACAGGTCCCAACTTCACTCAGTAATTACCTAGCTAGAATTGTATGTTTAATTTTATTCAGTCTTCCACTCCCTCGCACCCAAAAGAAAACGAAAACCTAGCCTCCAACATAAGTGGATCTGTAATCCCATTTAAGAAATAGACAACTGTTTAAATACTCCCTTCCTTGAATTGCCAGTTTGTTAATCTGAATCACTGGCTTCTCTCTGGAACCTTGACTGGCCCAATAACCACTTTACCAGGTTAGGACGTTTTCAGTATTAATTTCAGATTGGGGGAAGGGGTGTTGAAGGGAGTTTGTCTTGGGGACCTTTCGAAATAGTTTATTCCCCCCTCCCTCCCACCTTAACTCGTCTAGAAAAATGTTGTCTTTTTCTTGGGAAGGTCTGGTTTTAAATTCCTTCCCTCCCACCCCCATCATCCAAAACAAAGAGCAAAGATAACCATTGACTGGGCCGGAAAAATCCACTCAAGAGTGAAAACAACGACCTACTACGATTACAGACCCACTTATGTAGGAAAATGGGAAAAGAAGAAAATGGGAGACCCCCCACACTATCGTAACATTGGGATCGTCGCCTTATTGAACGTGTGGGATCTCCCATTTTCATGTTTTTTTTCCATGTTTCTTATTTGTGACCCAAGGCACATAGGTGTTAATAAGTGCTGAAAATTAAAATTGTTTGTCGTTGTTTTAACTCTTGAGTGCATTTCTCCAGCCCATTCAGTGGGTATCTTTGCTCTTGACGCCTTTCAAATTCGGAGAAGTATTTTATCTCCAAAACCAAAGAATCCAGCATTACACATCCTTAATAGTGAAAACCCCAAGTTACCTTCCAATACATTTCTTTATTAACTTAACGTTGGAAAAGTAAAAATGCCTTATGGTGCTTTTGACTCGGAAATGTTTGGACACGGTTTGCTTTCGTTGCATCAACAGCAGAATAGCCTATGTTGACAATGTCGACAGCGTAGCCTATACAGACACAACGTCATAAAACCAACTAAATGGTGTGGCTGCGCATATATTTTAACAGAATTTCAAGCTGTTAAGCATCAATTAATGGTGTGTGCCAAGCAACCAGTGCGATCAACCAGTGCGATCCAGTGAGGTGGTACTGTTTGAGTTCAGTTAATCAGGCGTGTTGCCATAGGGCAGTGAAACGACGTAGTATTATTGTTATAACTATGGTGGAGCCAGTAACTGGGTTAGCTGCAAGGTGCACTGTTGGGGGAAACTAAAGAGCGTCTTACTGAAGCCAATGCTATTAGACTGGATTTCTTAGGCTTAAAACGCGCGATTTTTGTCGATTTGGTGGCAGTTGCTGACATTTTTAAGCAAGTGGAATCTTTATTTTCCGATTACAACCTCGTAGCATAAGGGATTGGAGAAAACAACGGTTTTTTAAGCCTACGAAAACCTCTCTGAAAGCATTGGCTTGACTAGAAGTGCCGTTGTTTAACCCTCCATTTCAATCTAGTGCCCCTTGCAGGTATCTCTCTTGTAGCCAATATGGCGTCACTTGACGCTGCTCTATAGCCGTGCCACTGCTACCACGTACATGTTCATTTTTTTCCTACATGTACACTTTTGCAGATATTTGAGAAAAAAAATCACAAAGGATAACGAACAGTATACAACATTAATTTTCAACAATGCTGCAACATTATCGTCATTTCTGGCCGTTTCCAAAATTGCCCATTCGCGCACAAGGAACTACGTCAAGCGTGATCAAACGACGGCAGTAAATATAGCGCCTCGCAGCGAGAATCAAAAATCCAACATGGCGCCCATGTCGGCTTTGTCGAATCGAAAACAAACCGTCGAATGCTCTAAGCTGACATTCAGAAACCAGTCCGCCGTTTTGTACTGCAGTAGGAATTGTTTTATTGGCGGCCTAAATCGACGCCGGCATGCCACGGGAGGAGACCGCAATCGGCATCGTTGCCGTGTTTGCGAACGGTACGAAGAACGAAGCCACACGCTGCATTAAAGGCGCGAAGCAGCCAGCAAGTTTGGGATTAACTACGTATGTACGTAAAATCCAGTGAGCGATAAATTTACGCCGCCAGTCGTTATGTAAAGCGAGCAATTAAAGGGACATACCTTCTCACTCAATTTCGAGCATCCTGCTTAAAATAGCTTTTGCGACATTTACTTAGGTTAGAGTTAATGGTAGCCATCCCCTCTCTCACGAGGGGAAAAATCGGAAAAATGAATGCATCTGCAACATTTACACACGCCTGAACTAATGTTGGCGAACTGAGCCACACAGGAAATGAGCCAACCGGAAGGAATGTACCTTTAATATCTACGGCAAGGTTCTGGGTACAAGTACTGAAAGCTGGATCAATGTCCGTGTTACTGAGGGGCTTTTTCAATGAATCTGACGAGCATTATGTAGGCTTAACTGCTCACCGTAAATTTTCAAGCTGTCACCGTCCATAAAAGATTCTGATCAACCCCCCCCCTCCCTTTGAAGGGAAGGGGGGGGGTTGATG
>JAHWFP010201096.1:11099-24203 GCA_023313725.1 Lithobius niger | reverse complement strand
GCGAAAAAGGTCATAAAACCAGGGAAAACTCAACTGGCTTACTTCTCTTGTGACTCCATCCCTTTCCCCCTTCACATCTGAGAAATTCTGAGCAGTTCCTTAATGGAAGACTTTCCATACACACCGGTATGTTTGTGAATTTCTTATTTTAATTAATAGGGAAGAAGGAAAGGGATGGTGTTGAGGGCGGAGTTAGCCAGATTAGTTGAGTTTTCCCTGGTTTTATGACCTTTTTCGCGAACGCAAGCCACGTCGAGTGCTTCGGGTGACGTAACGCTCAAATAATGGTCTTTTATTTTTTTATTTTGATGTACGGTCGTAAAAGTAAGAAAAATAAGGAAGATAAAGGATGACAATCCAAGCATTGGTCTTCACCTCGACTTACTTGGCTTACTTCTCTTGTGACTCCACCCCTTTTAGGGCAGTAAGGCCATGTACACTCGTTCATTACCATAATAGACTTTTTTTTGTTTTCTACAATAAAAAGAAAGAAAAACATTGAGATGTAGTAATTTTAGCACCATTTTCTAAATCGTTTGATCATTGCTAGAAGTTGTTCTTTGTGCGAAAAGTGATATATTTTCGAATGACGACAATGTTGTTGCGATGTTTAAAATATTATTGTTGTACTTCGCATTATTTTATATTTTGTTGCTTATAATATATTTAATTGTTTTTATGTATTCTGTGTTCCTTTAGAAGAAACCGGAAAATCATCGTAACGATATAGACGAGTAAATAGCCGCGAAAAAAATGAACCATCTACTTTGAATGTTCGAAATCAATCGATCACAATTGTAACGCTCAAATTCAAAAACAAAAATACTCTCAGTACAGTATTTTGCGAATTTTCGATAGGCCTAATAGTCGGAGTGGTGTTAATTTGCGGTCTCTCCTATCTTCTTCAGGCTTCCTTTCTTGTGCTTGCTTCTGTTTTACATGCCCATGAGTGCGAGTGTTTTTGAAAATGCGTGGAAACCGTTGCCCACTGTACTTCTCGCGTGTCGTCTGATGAACGCTCGCACGATCCCATTTGCGCGAGAGGTATGAAGAAGATAGGAGAGACCGAAATTAACTCCACTCCGACTATTAGGCCTATCGAAAATTCGCAAAATACCGTACTGAGAGCATTTTTGTTTTTGAATTTGAGCGTGACAATTGTGATCGATTGACGAGTAAATAGCTTTCGGCAGGCGAGAAGGGTGTTTAAATGCGCCCTTACAGCCTTTTGCGCGCATTATTGACTTTTTGAGCGCAATTTAGAATGGGAGGAAACCTGTACAAATACGCTGGAAGGGACAAGGCCAACTTGAGATAGTATAGCTGCCTTCCTCGCTCCTCTCTAGGCCGGTGCTCTTCCGGTATTAGTTAGTGAAAAACACACTTCACGAGTCGTCCAGTACCGTACAGCGTGAAAACCAAAAAGAGGATTGGTATCTGAACACAATTTATGGAGCAAAATTCGCAGTTTACTCAGCATGAAGCATAACGATTAGATTGCGAGGTCTGGCGCGTGCTGAGGGTTACTCCCACATTCACTTGGTCCATATACGAATTACCGTGGGTCCTCAGTCCATACAGTACTGGACGATTCCAGGCGTTTTTGTCACTTGCTAGTACCGGAAGAGCACAAAGCTGACCGGCCAGGAGAGGACCGAGGAACGTAACCACCATCTCAGTTGGCCTTGGGGAGAAAATTGTTATTTTCCCTTGTAGAGTATAGACGGCATCAGGGGTTTTTCTTGTGAAGTTCACATATTCTCAATATTCTGTGTCCTTGAGAAAAATCACTTCGCGTACGTACATGACCTCGTTTGATTTTCGTAAATGCCAAAAGATGGCGTAGTAATATTCCAAATGCAAGTTATAGGCCTAACTACTAAAATATAGGCCTAACGTATCTAATCTCTTCCGAACCTACGTGAGGCCCTGGCGGTAGTTGCGCCTACTAATACCTGTCACTTAAAAAATCGAAAGCTGTTGTGCGATACACTGGTCGAATCTTACCGAAGGTACGGTATTGAAGTTTATGGCTAAACAAACAATATCTGATGGCCAACGTGTAGAAAATACAAAATAACGTTTTCTTTTCCAATACCGCAAAAAAAAAAAAAAAACAAGTGAAGATAACCAAATTTGATTTTTAAAAAAAATTCTTGATACTGATAGCCTGAGAGACTGCTTGATTAGGAAAAAATATTTTAAAATGAAAAAAAAAATCATTTGAGAAACCTAACGAATAACGCCGCTACGAGCTGAATCAGTTAAAAATACAAATTGCCTCTTTAGAGAAAAAATTGTGGAAAAATGTCAATAAAGTATTAACACTCCTTTCATTTTTAACAAATTACCTCGGGAAAGTCACAATGTTACGTCGTTTGTAAACTTAAAACAGAAAACTAAAACCTACTTACTAAATAAACATAATAACTACATAAATCGGGTAGCCCATGAAAAGAGTAATTTTTATTTTATTTTTGTTTTCCATCTTTAAACTTGTTATGATACTGTTGTCTGGTACCATTGATTTAATGTTAGGGGTGAATGTCTAATATCTAGACACGCTAGTGTGTCGCCGCCAAGTAGATGATTTATTGTTGTTGGAGCTTAACTGTTACGAGTGTAATTGTTGAAAAATGGCGGCTCACTAGCAGACTGCCTGTTAACTATAACAATGGCTAAGTCCCACAGCAGGTCAAACGGTCGGGCTCAAAAACTGGAGCTTATACATGATTTCAGCATACTGATGTAAATTCCCCATGCGGTAGAAATCTTTGGAAAATCGTTGGAATCAGGTGTCTTGGGTCTAGTAACGAAGAATACCACATCATTAAATTTTGGGAAGGTGTCCTTTGTGGAGAAAAACGTCCCCTCAATAACGTTGATTTGTGTTACTGGCCAGCTAGCTAGCTACATAGCTAAGGTGAAATCTCCCATGTTAATTCTCACAGGGTAAAAAAACACGTCTACAGCTCGTTAGGAAACGTTTGCATGCCTAAATTTTGGCACAATGGTAAAGAGTGGTACGGGGGAGTGCCTTTTTCTAAAATGGGGGTTGCAGCTAGAAGCACGTAGCCCCGAAGTGGCGCGTAAATGCAGAATTATTGTCATAACCATTGTTTGTATTGTCATCCAACAGTAGATTATAACATGCTTAAGTGTTACACGCCCACCGTTTCAGTACCGCAACAATTCACTCGAGTTTTAACAAAATAACTATTCTTGCAATTATTATTGAGCTGTGTGCTGGTTGGATACCGTTCAGTGAGTTTTACATTATGTGATATTTGAAAAGTAAAACATTATGTGGTCAGTGAGTTTTATAGTATGCGATTGCTGATGTACTTGAATACACCATGGTAACTAAAAAAAATGGGATTGAACAAACTTAAGCATGCGAAACATGGGCTTACAATAAACCGAACCGTGTCAATTTGGCTGATCCGGCTAAGTGGCAAATGTGGCAAATGTGAAAATTAGGAATGAGAAAATTTATACACACAAAATACCTCCAGTTAAAAAAGATAGAGGTGACGATTAGACCGTGGGATTCTTTGTATGCACAGGCCTATATGAAAGTTGTGATATTCACCCAAAACCAAATCTGGTGTAAGAGAAGCCGCCAAGTTTCCAAAAAGGTCGGCCTTTGAAAGTAGTGACATCATTTAATCAGGGAAGGCCGCCAAGGTTAATCCTATTAGCCAAGTTAATCGCACCGAATAATACTTTGGACGTTAAATGAAAACTTGAAGGTTGCTACCGCTAGTAGCAATCTTCTAGTTTTCATTTAACTTTCGAACTATTAGTAGGTGCGATTAACTTGGCCCATAGGATTAATCTTGGTGGCCTTTTTCTGGTTAAACGATATCACTACTTTGAAAGGCCGACCCTTTTTGGAAACTTTACGGCTTCTCTTATACCAGTTTTGGTTTTGGGTGGATTATAATGTATCTGGACCCGTGCATGGTGCACGGTGGATTGAAGTTCCCGGTCGTAGCCTCTCCCTGTGTTTGGTCTTCTCAAGAAAGTAAGTCGCGTTTGCAATATTTAAAGTGTGAGGGGTGAATGTTTGGTATTCGTATTTAATTAAATATCTATGTAGATTTGTAAAATAATTATTACGTCTTTGTAAATTTGCAGCAAGCACAAACAAGTATGTTATATTTCGCGATACCCATTATTTAAATTAATGATTAAAAATCTAAATTACGACTTTAATAAGGGAGACCTAGGTCAAACCTTAGACTTTACTAATACGTGGAGCAATGGGCTAAATTCAACACTGGGCAGAAATCATATTAGTAATAATGCTTTATAGCATATCTCGGTCGGTCGAGTAATTGCAATCTTCAGAAATCAATCACATGTCTAGTTCATGGCCCACAATTCTCAAGAGCGAATATAAACTAATTACTCGTAATACCTAGAAAGGCCAAAATGGGCCCTGTATTCGACGTAATTTTTTTCCTAGACCATGGAGGAACAGAAAATCACCTGTGGAATCAACCCCTGGTGGTTTCTACGTGCTATTCACTGAGCTGGCAATTCCATCCCTAGCGTATTTATACAGTCGTAAACTCTCCTAAAACCCTAAGAAATTCTCCTAAAATTCTAAACCAATTCTCCTATAATCCGAACAATTCTCCTAAAATTCTAAAACAACTCACCTAAAATCCTAACAAATTCTCATAAAATTCTAAAACAACTCACCTAAAATCCTAAAAACTTCTCCTAAAATTAAAAAACTCTCCTAAAATCCTAAAAGAAATTTCCAAAAATTCTAAAACAGCTCTCCTAAAATCCTAAAAAATTCTCCTTAAATTCTAAAGCTACTCTCCTAAAATCATAAGTCTCCTAAAATCCTGTAATCCTAAAAATCTCCTAAAATCCTAACCTTAAGTTCTACAAATCTCCTAAATTCCAAAAAATTCTCTTAACATTTTAAAACTGTCCTAAGATCCTATAATGCTAAAACTCTCATGAAATCCTAAAAAAAAAACTCCTAAAATTGCATAATCCTGAAACTCACCCAAAATCCTAAAAATTCCTAAACTCCTAAAAAATTCGGCTAAAATAAAATTCTCCTAAAAATCAAATGAACTCTCCTAAAATTCTATTTAGCCGTTGTTGGACATTAATAAAATCACGACCTTCTGTAAATCTTGAAATTGAAAAAAAAACTTTTAAGACTTGGGAAAAAACTTTAAAAATCTTGAAAACTTAAAAACTTAAAAATCGTAAAAACTTTGAAATTATTAAAAAAAAAAACTTGAAAAACCTCGTTCCACAGGTGCCCCAACGATTCTTGAGCTCTTTACCAGGATACAGTGGCACACTAATTTTTCTTGTCCATTTTTTTTCCAGAGGCTACGATCCGCTGCCAATAGGAACAATAGACATTTGCAGCGACTGTGTCCTCAAAGGGTTGACCACCATTAAGAGGACTGGAGACGCCACCTTGCGACAAGATGGTGAAGATATCGTCATACAGATCAACGTCGGGTTTGATCACCTCGATGGTTCCTGCAATTGTGTCAAAAAGTACAGGGTTTTATTTTTTTTATTCTTCATTTTAATTGTGCAAAATAAGTAAAAGAGTTTCCGTCGCGGCATCTGTAAAGTGCTGTGAAATTTAGCCAGTTTTCGGCCATCTACTCGAAATATATTCACTTGTCGGTCTGCGGCGACATGAATCAAACTGGCGTTTTTCGAAAATAATGTGGGCTGCTCTTAATCGCTGAGGTACAACAATACTATACAGATCGCCGCAAACTGCCGCCTTATAAGCATTAAAGGGCATTTACATCCATTTTGGCATGCATGTTTGACTTTTGGATCACTTGCACAATAACTAAACACAAGAATTGCGGTAAGAACACGTTATGTACGTCCGATATAACAATTTAATTACTGCATCACCAAAACACGACACGGAGGTCGCCATATGTTATATCGGACGTAAGTAACGTATTCTTACCGCAATTCTTGTGTTGAGTTATTGTGTAAGTGATCCAAAAGTCAAACATGCATGTCAAAATGGATGTAATTGTTACCCTTTACGTCAGCCACACGTACTGATGCCTGCGAGAGCCCCAATGCAAGCCATTAATCCTGGGACAAAAAACCTTAACCCGTAGAGACCGGTCGTTTTTTATCGCCGGGGGAAGCATAAATTTTTCAGGTTCAGTCAAGACGGGGGTCACAAAAAACACTGACCAAATTGGAGGAAAAAGTCATTTTTGGACGTCAAAAAAGGCACTTCCAGCAGTCAAAATTTCTAAATGCCTCAGCTTGTGGGCTCTCCCCCCCCCCCCCGGGGACGCCCCTCTAATCTTTTTAGGGGGGGGGGGGCGTTGGGGCACAAATTTTAACGGGGGGGGGGGGGGGGGCACAACCGAAAAATACTATTTTTGCGGTCCCCCTCCAAAAAAAATAATAAAAGTAAAAATAACACTCTTTCAATTTTTTCTCACACCCAACGTTCTCAACTGTTTTCTACATCATTTTTGGGGAATATTTTTTAAATCCAGCTGGAAAAAAAGATGATTTTACAACTGTCACAGTGACAACTAGGCTCCAATGATGTGACCTCAAGTGCTTCCTGTCGCTGTGAAAGAAACTAACGCAGTTTTCTTAACAAGTAACCAGAATATTCTTCGTTTATACGATTGATTTTGATCTAACCCCCCGCGGGGCCCCCCCCGGGGGGGCGTCGTCCATCCCCTCCCCCTCCTCCAGATTCCCCATTATGTGAGTAGAAGGTTTTGAACCTAGTATACTTTGTTCCACATTATGTTTTCAGAAAACTGACTGTAGGACGCCACGTTTTCTTCCACTACGAGTGCAAAAAATCCGTAACATCCCATTCGTAAACAAGTGTGATATCCACCTGTTATTGCACTCTTTAACTCTTAGTGCAAGGAAACGAGTCGTCATCCAGTCAGTTTTCTGAAAACATATTGTGGAAAAAAGTATAGTATAGTTTTTTTCTGTAAACTCGGTAGAAAATCCTTTTGCCCCTTGGTTTCATAGCTTCTTCTGTCTACCAGGTGCTGACTATGTTACGGATGTGGGCATACAAACCAACAGTGTGTTCATCAGATATTGTATTAAACTTGATACACGATGGGTGTAAGGAACATCAGTGTTTTATTGAACAGTTTTAAGCCAACGTGTCTTTTCGTTAAAAACTAGGCACGTTTTCCCGTGCAACTAGTGGTAACTTGTCGGTGTGGAGTGCTACTTAGTCAATGTGGCTGCAGCCCTAATCTCGGCTACGGGAAATTATCTGCAGGCAGCCTCAATAGACATACGAAAAGCGTATTTTTTATGGAAGGGACACAGTAATTTTTTTGAGGTTATTGATGGGGGGTTGTCATCGAGAATTTGGTGGTCACATTTTCATTTCCTCTGGCCATCAATAATAACGGGTCCCTTAGAGCGTGAAAAATAAATAACTTGGTTCTGATAAGTTTTCAAACGGTATAAAGTACAAACGCTATGCGGGTGGGCGGGTAGCATTTTTTAATTTGATGTTTTACTTCCCCCCCCCCAAAAAAAATGTGATGCGGTGTGCCATTTTTGTTGTTGCAATTTTAATTTCATTTTCATGTAATTCCTCCGCTAAAAGTAAATTCAATGGTTCTCAGGAGTGAGACTTTAAAAAAGGCCGTTAGCACCAGATTTTATGTTGAATTTGTTTTTAAAGATGTGAATGCACCTGCGATAATTCCGGTATCGACATCGCGTGATCTCTGCCTGGTAATGATACGTGAAAAACTGGTACTTTTTCTATAACGTGGCTGCAAACCCCTTTTCGCGTGTTCGTGATTTTACCTGCCCTCTAATTATGAATATTCCAAATAGGCAGTAACATTAATACTACAGCAAACTATCGAAGTTTGCCAGGCATACGACAAAAAAGTGACTAAATTCAAAGCCGTACTGATTCTGTCACTTAGCGAAACCAAGGGCAATATACAACTTAGGTAGGGTCAGCCCACTTAATGCTACGCAGCAAAGTACAGACACAGTGAGACATAAATAGCTATAATTATATACAGCAAAGAAGAAAACAAGTCAAACAGAGCAAATCCTACACTAGAAATAACATAGTACAGTAAGCAACCTTTATGCACTTACGTTTCGTCGGAGCGTCATGACCCCAATTCTTCCCCAGATCACTTATGATTTCCCTGCAAGAAACATACGACTTTCTAACAAGGCCCGCTGAGATAGTAGCTGCGCTCCACTCCAGACCCGTCAGCTTGCTTCTGTTTAGTGACAGACACGCCAGGAGTCGTCCAGTACCATACGGCATGAGGATTAGTATCGGAACAAAATGTATACTTTAAACTTGAAACACGTAAAGGTAATGATCAAATTGCGAGATCTGGCACATATTGATGGCTTTCACGTATTCGCTTAGTCCAGATACAAATTCCTTTGGGTTCTCAATCCGTACGGTACTGGACGACTCCTGGCGTGTCTGTCACTAAACAGAAGCAAGCTGACGGGCCTGGAGTGGAGCGCAGGTATTATCTCAGCGGGCCTTGCTTTCTAAAGGTGAACAGCAGGGGACGTACGACTGTTGGGTCAGTCCACTCAATGCATTTCGCCAGAGCTCAACAGTTATTCCCTGCCGTAAAGTACTCACGGGCGAAGTGACGCAAGATGCCACAACTATAGTTTGTTTCTCATTATGTTTGCAGAAAACTGATTGCATGATGCTACGTTTCCTGGCACTATGATTACACAAAACTATGAATATCACACTTGTAGAGCCTACACTGTTACTGTTAAGTCTACGAGTGGGATATTTACTTGTTTTTTGTACTCGTAGCGGCAGGAAACATGGCGTCATACAGTCAATTTTCTGCAAACACAATGTGGAACAAACTATAGTGGCATATTTGCCTCGCAATAAAAACAATGGTGAACTTCTCTGATACCCGCTAGTGACAGTGACGTCCACCTCTTGATGCAACAGAATAAATGTTGCGTTTTTCCAGCAACATTTTAAATATTCGGAGCAATCTGGCTTACATTTGGTAATGAATATTCATTTGGTTATTTATTACTCAAGCTGAGCTGGCTGATTTTGAGTCGATTCATCCAATTGGTCCAGCAAAATCAGCAGCCAAATGAGATGGCAAGCATTAGTGAAAATGGCACGCACCACGGCAGTGATGTCAGATGTGTTTCAGTAAAAAAGCAAATATGGACGCTGCCTTGCCAATGCATCTTGCGAAAATCTCGAGCAGATTCTCATACTGGCGTAGTATTGAGTGAACGGAACCTGCCTAAACTGTGTATAATCAAAGATAACCTGGTAAACATGTTTAGTCGTTGTACACAACTGTTCTGTGTTGAACCGCGCTATTGATGGCAGCTCTCGGGCAGTCTCGTTGCTGAAATGGGGCATTAAGTGGGTTGACCTATACCTAAACTGTTCATCAACCGATTCTGAGTCCAACTATCATCTGTTTACGCTGTTTCTCTTTTTTTTTCAGAATCCTGTTCATCCGCATTCGTGGTAGTTTACGAGCAACCCTCAAGGATATGGCCCTGCGAGCCACATTACGCACTAGTACAAATGTACGCCTCCGCCCAGTACTCGAGGACTTTGATGTGACCAACAATGGGGAGATGGTCCTCCACTGGGAGGGAAAGGGCATTGCTGGCATGATCGCCGAAACTGTGTTTGGATTAGTCCGAGGGAAACTCACTAGACACGTGCAGAAGCAACTGCCAGGACTCATTCGTAATGCCATCGAAAATAACCTGGACAAAGTAGCCGATTTCACCACACCGTGATGATGATGTTAGTTGTGGGCTACCTGGAACTTTCTGGACTGTTTGTGTAGCCTACTTCAAAAGGAATAGCGTGCTCTTCTTTCCCTGGAAGCGGTTTAGAAAAACAAGAGTATCGTATGTGATCAACAACAAAACTGCATCTACATAAACGGACTGTCGTAATGAGCAATGCGTAATATTGGCGTTGACTTTACACTGTACTGGTGTTTGGGGCGAGGGATAATCGCCTAACTGGAAAATGGAATAATTGGAAGAGCGTATACAGTACAACGGGAAATCGTCTAACACGAAATTCGTATAATGCAAAATCCGCTAATGTACCTGCCTTGCTCGTGCTGCCGCGCTTGCTGCGGCAATACGTAACATCAGAAACCGTAACCATGTTATTGTCAATTTAGACGATTCCATTATACGACATTTCGTTCTGATGATTTTCCAGTTTTTTTATTTAGGCTGTTATTAGGCAATTATCTCATTAGAAGATTTTCCAGTTAGACTTTCGTCCCACACCACTCGTGTTTTGCTAAATCGCTAAACGGAAAAGAAACATACTGATACTAATTACTGAGCCCTTTCTTAAATTCACCAACCAGCTCAGCAACCGATTTCACCGAAAACAGCCGCTGCCGAAAAAAAACGGCGTCACGCGTCACTTGATTTAGCACGTACTCGCTGGATGCATCGATGAACAAAATGTCGGCGCTTGACGAGGAAGAATGTTTCAAGAACGTGTCCTCTCCATCGTGTGCTCATCATCCATGCTTGTGTTGTCAAGGGTGGTGTTAAGTAGTTTAATACCGGCTAATAAGTACGTTCCTCACTTACAGTCCAGTAGCTTTGTAACTTCTCTTAGTTAAGTGGGTAATCTCCGTGTGACAACAACTTCCATCATTTGTTAATTACGTGTTCATGAATTATCCCAGCGAAGAACAGCTGAGGGTCCGCCATCTTTAGTTTGTGGATTCAGGGTAAAAACAACCTTGAAAAGCCGGTGATTCTGATGACGTCACAGTGAAGGATCAGAAAATTCATCGCGCATTTGGGAACAACTTTGATGAGCTGTTCCGTGAGTTTTAGAAAGTGCCCTTTGATTTTCCAGTTTCTGGATTGTGATTTGTAGGTGACATGCAAGTTCCAACTCGTGGAAATGCAATAACTGTAGCAGAAGTGAGACCAGAAGACGTACGTCGTATCACCATCCCTCAAGATGACCTATCATCAGCAGAGAATTGACTATTCAGTTTCTCCATTTACCATTCTTCATGTGTTTTTTTTTTCAGCATAACTTGTGTGTTTTCATTCAGTGTCGTCATCTACTATTCGTTTCAAGGACTGGATCGGTTTAGGAGCGTTTGGGACAGCAGAACCCTTCTACGTAAAAACGTTAGGGAGGGGATTAACAGTTCAGCTGACAGTACCAAAAGGACGTAAAGGGTTTCACTTGTTATTTTCTGATCTCTCCGTAATCTAGGGAAAAATTACTTCTTGCATTTGGCCTTCGTAGATTACTGTTATTGCCTGATAAATAATCGCTAATGAAAATTATAGGCCTAACTTGGTGTTTATAGCCATCAAAAACAGTGGGAATTTGTAACGTGTACCCATTCTTGTGTGTGAGAAATAGTGTTTGGTATGAAAGCGTAAATTCATGTAAAACAAGAAATTATTTAAAAGTGATTTTTTTTTTTGCACCACTGCCTAAAATAATCTAAAATCTCTGTTATCCTCGAAGTGGCCACCGCTACGAAATTTGACTTGTTTAGATAGCTGAATTTGCTGAAAAAAATATTAAATTGTGTATTTGCGTAGTTGTGTCGTTTATTTATTTTTTAATCTAGAGGAGTTTTTTACCTTAGCGTTTTAGCGATTCATTTCATATTAACTATTGTGTGGTTAAGTAAGAGCACTCGAATATCATCGGAATTCTCCAACAAGGATATTGTACTCTCCAACAAGGGTATTGTACCCTCAAACAAGGGTGTGCAGTGGAAGCGAGGCCATTCGAAAGCATAAGGGCTATCGTTGTAATCTACGCATTATTAAAACAAGCGGCTACAGCGACTACCTAGTCGCATCCGATCTTCTGTACAGTTATGCCACTTCTCTATCACTCGCACTTCTCTATCACGCATTGCAACAGCTATCTCTATTATATAATCTAAAAGCAGAAACCATCAGAATTGCCCGTTAAAAATGTTAGCTTTTAAGCTTATCTTACATTTTAGGCATAATTGTAAGCGTTTAGGCCTAATTTACAACTTTAATTTCGTAAGTAGCAACTAACGGAGATTTGGATTGTATTCAGTAAGCCTATTCATTTTTGCAACACGGTATGCCTCCGCGCACACAGTTACAGTGTTACAATGTAATGCACAACGTAGCCTATTTAGATCAGTGGTAGTAGGGAAGGGACAGAAGAAACGCTGCAGCAGCGACTTGTAGCAACTATTGACGTTGCCATGGTAACGTGATTTTAGACCTAATTTTCATTTTTTAGGCCTCATTTTTTTTTACGGCAGGTTTAGTTTCGTAAGTAGCAGGTAGGCCTAATGGAGAATTTGGTTCGATCGTAAGCCTATTCATTCGTGCAATATTGTGACAAGACTCTTTTAAACTAAGCTAAAATGTTTTTGTTTTTACAATTCGACGATCAAATGTTATTATTTAATTTAGTTACGTCGAAGAAGTCTATTAGCTATAAGGAGGCAACGATGTTTTAATTTGTCATGTTATTTAACTAACTTTTGACACTGAATCGAACGTTGTAAACAGTGGTCGTCAATATCTGGTACTGTTGCGAAGTTGAAAAAAGCGACGGACGGACGGACAAAGTCGTTGCAATAGTCTTCTCAGCCGGTACAGCTGTACAGAAGACTAAAAGGGGCGGAGCGAGCGAAGCGTAGCTTTTAACAGACACCAAATTGCGAAATGTTGGTTGTTTGCACTTTCGTAGTCGGGGTAGACCCAAACGAAAGGTCGGATTGGAATGAAATTTGCCACATCGCTTGAAAAGCCCCAAAACTATTGAGCTTAAATTTGCCATAAATCGATCAATTATTATCGAAGAAATTACACTCTTTCGAATTTATTGGTGTACACCCGCCGTTGTAAATTTGGAATCCTGCATAGTTAAGGAATTCCGACGAAGCATACACCGTGGTGCTGGTAAACAAATAAACTTAAAAAAAAAAACTGCGAACTGAAACATCATTGCTTCCTTATAGCCAACTTTTTTCGATGTAACTCAACGAAATAATAACATTTAATCGTCGCATTTGACCCTACAGG
>JAHWFP010201096.1:0-10699 GCA_023313725.1 Lithobius niger | reverse complement strand
AACTCAACGAAATAATAACATTTAATCGTCGCATTTGACCCTACAGGAATGCAGCCAACCATAAAAAAAAAGATTCTGTTAATGACACACATTGGCTTCATTTGAAAAAGAACTTACTTAAGGAGTTCCCTTAACATGGTGACCAAAGTGACGTTTACACTAGTGATGGGTATCCCAAATATGAAATCTTAAATTGCTGTAGAACGACGAAGTGGTTTATTAAAACGAAAGTAAACAGCAGACGACGTTTTTATAGCCGACGAAAATATAAGTTACCTTTTTTATAGCAGTTTCCCCCCTTTTGAGCATTATTTTCCCCTAGAAGTTCGAAAGTTGTCTTCCCTGCCGGGCTCGTACTAATACTGCGCATGCGCGGGGTTGGACCATGTTATATAAGCACCAGCGCAGCGATCAGTCAACATCATTCCTTCTAGGGCACTCGCGACGCACAGTCGCCTTGAGCATTCCCGTTCAATCCTACGTTCCCGTTCCGCATACCGTCGTTACCCGCGGATGGCACGTTCCACTTCTTCTTCGCCGGCCTCCTTCGATTCTCTGGTTCCCCTCTTGGGATGACAAACCAAAGTTCCGGAACCCAACTGGGATTTGACTCCTCTTCTTCATCAAATTCGGCCGTTTCGCCTCTGGTTACTTCACCAGACTCAATTGCGAACTCAGCTAACCCACCGACCACTTCATCTTTGGTCGGTTCCTCATCGCCCCGGTTGGATGTGACTGATCCCAAGACCATTTCTCATGGACCCCTGAGTGCTATCGGTTCTCCTGACCACGGTACCACTGCTGCCAACACTCAGCCATCTCTGCATCCACCAACATTAAATTAAGCACTGGCTCGTCGCTCAGGTCATGTCCCCATGACACAGTCCTTCTTGTGCAGACAGCCCCGTCAGCCAACATCAGCAGTATTTCCTGCTCTCCTATCCCATTTTCCATCTGATCATAACAGAGGAGCTCCGACGATTTGGGTCAACCACGATTCCACACGTTCCGCATCCGCAGGACACCTCCTTCAGGGACCATCACCACCGACACCGATTCTTTCTTCTCCAATTACCAATGTTCCCTTAGGGGCGTCTGCCGTCTCCTCACTGATTCTCGTTCTACCGGAATCCTTACGATTACCCATGCCATTCCCAACCTTCCACCGACCATTTTTTATCTCAGATTGCCATTCTCACATTCCGCCTCAGGACCCCAATATCGGTCTTCCACCTCCAGCGGCGGTCTACCTTCAAGGTGTGTAGTGTGCGATATCGTTTATCTTGAGAGAAGGTCAATATTAATTTTTACGTCCAAGGAGGCAATCAAAAAGATCATGCGATTTATCAGAAAAGCGCTGTTTCTGATGACAAACGCTGATTTTCATTCGCTTCGCTCACTCAATCAGCGCAAACATTTCCTCCGAGCGTCCTTTTCCAGATCATCTCTTGGCTCGAGGAGGTTTTCATGAACAAACTATGACGTCATAAACAAACATGAAGAGGGTTTAAAAAATGTTATTTTTTCAGGGTTTTTCGCATATTTGAGGGTGATAATATCAAGTTACAGTGATGAAAATAGGCCTGTGCGCAATTTAATTATCTTTCGTTTGGTCCTAGTCACATCTTTGTAGATGCTTTGGTTCCGGAAGAGTAGAGGTACACAAACACATCATACGTCCTTAATGATGTATATACTATAATGTATAGTAATATATGCTAATATATACTATATGCTCGTAGTTTATGCAATAAGTATAGCGAAACACTTGCTCTGCTCAATACATACAAACCTGATATTTTTGCTATTACGGAAACTTGGTTTTCTGACACTAGGTCTGTACCTTCCTAACCGGGCTATCAGTTGAATTCTAGGACCGACAAAATCCCACCCTACATTGGTGGAACTGTCGTTTTTGTAGTTTGCTCCATGAAGAGTCACGCCTTTCCTGTTAAATCAGATTTTATTAGTTCTTCCTTGATTCAGGTTAAACTTGGCCATAAACCCCTCATTGTTGGTACTGTTTATAGATCTCCTAACTCTGATGCCCTCGACGACAAAAAATTGCTGAATCTTATTGATCAATTACCTAATCAAAACATTCTAATTACTGGCGACTTTAACCGTAGAAATATTAATTGGAATCTGCTAACGGCTGACAGTGATGGTTTGCGTCTTCTTGAGTGTATTAAGACTAAAAATTCCGTCCAGTTAGTACAAAAACTCACTCGAGGAACATCAATTTTGGACCTAGTCATAACATCTAATCCTGATAGCATTTCTTCAGTTGAACATATTGGTAAACTTGGAAATAGTGATCACGACATTTTAATGGATACAACTAATTTTTGCACTAACTACAACACCAAGTCCACAATACGTTACAATTTCGTCGAAAAAATTCTGTTTTTCCATAAGCTCTCTACCTGCAGGCCTCTCTTCATGCCAGATATGGAATACGATGACAGAAGAAATTGGTCACCACCATGTTCATTATTCACACTTGCACAAAAAAAAAATCCGAGTGTCCTAAATGGATGTCTTGCGAAACATTAAAACTTCTTAGAAAGCGAGGTAAACTTTGGGAAAAGTATCGGAACTCTAATAATGCCCAGACACTTAACAAGTACGAGGTCTTATCCCGTGAAATCAGATTGAAAGTGCTTGTTGAGAAACCGAATTATGAAAACTTTCGAGCTGATGTTTCAACATTCTCCAGTAAACAATTCTTCAAGTACGTAAAGTTATTTCAAATAAATCAATCAACTGTAGGTTCGATCTTTAATGAACATCAAGCATTAACTGACGACCCTTTGATTATGGCCAATATTTTCGCTAAAACGTTTCAAACAAATTTTGTTCAAGTGCAACACTTTACCTACCACCGATCGAGCCACATCACATTTGTAGACCGCCATTGGTTTTCCCCATTAATCTTGCTATTTCAAAACTTAATTGGTTTTCTGCAACAGGCCCTGACGGGATACCAGCTGAATTTATTAGTAATCATGTCGATGAAATTACTCCTATGCTAACGGAAACATTTGATCTTTTCTTGAAAATGAATGCCTACCTAATACATGGAAGCATAAATGGATGCCTACCTAATACATGGAAGCAAAAATGCATGCCTACCTAATGCATGGAAGCAAAAATGGATGCCTACCTAATACATGGAAGCAAACATGGATGCCTACCTAATACATGGAAGCAAAAATGCGTGCCTACCTAATACATGGAAGCAAAAATGGATGCCTACCTAATACATGGAAGCAAAAATGGATGCCTACCTAATACATGGAAGCAAAAATGGATGCCTACCTAATACATGAAAGCAAAAATGGTTGCCTACCTAATACATGGAAGCAAGCCACTATTACACCGATCTTTAAGAAGGGTAACCATTCTGACCCAGGAAATTACAACCCAATTAGCATTACCTCGTATTGTTGTAAACTTTTTGAAACAGTTCTAAACCAGCATATCGTGAACTTTTTAAGTTGCCAAAATTGAATTGAAAATAATCAACATGGTTTTAGAGCTGGCCATTCTACGGTCACGAATCTCCACCTTCTATGGAATCTTTTTTAACACTCTTGATCATAATATTCCTGTCGATGCTATCTTCTTTGATTGCATCAAAGCTTTCGACCAGGTGCCTCATCAACTACTCCTGCGTAAATTTAAAATGTATGGATTGTTGGACCGATCCTAACGTGGATTGCCAACTGGCTTACAAATCGAACACAAACTGTTGTTATTAAAGGCCATTCTTCTGTACGTTTACCTGTACTTAGTGGCACTGTTCAAGGATCTGTTTTAGGGCCATTACTTTTTTTGGTTTATTTCAATGACTTTGGCAAGGGAATTAACCCCGAAATTCGTTTGAATAAATTTGCAGACGATACTAAATTACGGCAGGCATTAACTGACCAAGCTAGAAGTAGGATTCTACAGGAATCACTAAACCGTCTTTATTCTTGGTGTTCTACATGGAAATTAACTATGCACCCAGCAAAAACTTTTGTTATGCACTTTGGATATGCAAACCCAAAATACTCCTATCAATGGGGCTCCACTAAAATTGGTGAATCAATTCATACTAAAGATCTGGGTGTCATCATGGATCCGTAGCTACGATTTGATGCGCATATACATGAAACCATAAGAAAAGCAGACTTTGCAACCATTCAGTTTAACCGCATCATTATTCCCCGGTCACTTTACGTTTATATAAAACTTTATTTGGCACTAATTCGGCCTAATTTGGTGTATGGTGTAGACCTATGGCAGCCATTTCCCAAAATACACTTGCACGCACTTGAAAACATCCAAAGACGTATTCCAAAAGAAGTCCAAGGCATATCTAATTTCACTTACTTCGGAAAATTAAAAATTCTCCAAATACCATCTCTAAAATAGCGATATCTACGAGGTACACTCATTACTACTTTTTAAATCCTTAGATTCCAACTCGGTGGTCCAGTTCTACAATCCATGATCAAACTTAGTACAATACAATCACGCGTGGTCACTCCTTCAAGCTTAAAAGTACACACCTGGGCAATGCATACTTTCTTCAATGGAATAATAACTTTCTGGAACAATCTACCTTCTGGTATTGTTAATAATGCTACTTCCATAAACTGTTTTAAAAATAAGTTGGATGCCTATAGAGCAGCGTCAAGTGACGTCATATTGCTACAAGAGAGATGCCTGCAAGGGGCACTAGATTGAAATGGTGGATTAAACAACGGCACTTCTACTCAAGCCAGTGCTTTGAGAGTGGATTTTGTAGGCTTAAAAAACCGTTGTTTTCTCCAATCCCTTATGCTGCTTAGGTTGTAATCGGAAAATAGAGATTCCACTTGCTTAAAAATGTCAGCAACTGCCAACAAATCGACAAAACTCGCGCGTTTTAGGCCTAAGAAATGAAGTCTAATAGCATTGGCTTCAGTAAGACACTCTTCTTTTCCCCCACCAGTGCACCTTGCAGGTAACCCAGTTACTGGCTCCACCATAGAGTTATATACAATAATACTACGTCGTGTCACTGCCCTATACAGCAGCGTCATGTGACGTCATTTTGGCTACGAGATACAATGTCATTTTGGCATAGCAACAAAGTGCACTAGATTAAAATGTAAGGGAAAAAACGGTACTTCTTGTCAAGACAGCGCTTTGAGAGCGGATTTCTTAGGCTTAAAAGAACGTTGTTTTCTTCAACAACAAAAACCATGCGTTATATGCTTAAGAAATTCAGTCTAATAGCATTGGCTTCAGTAAGACGATCTTCCTTTTTCCCACCAGTGCACCTTGCAGTTAACCCAGTTACTATGGCTCCACCATAGAGTTATATCCAATAATACTACGTCGTGTCACTGCCCTAACCTTTTCCATATTATGCTCTTCTGGGCGTTTTGGAATACAAGTAAAGTTAAAGTTAAAGTTTATATCAGTTACAATAAAACACTAACTACACTTCACGAAACGAAAATAGCCGAGAAAAGCATTGGGTAACTATATTTGTCGATGAATCGGGACTTTACTTTTATTTGTGTCCTCGACTTTTACGTGCTCACGAAATATTTTCGTATAATATTTTTAAAAGTGATAATGTTTTAACAGCGCTAGTTAACTTTGGTTGGTCGTTCCACACCATTGGAGCATTCGACAAACTCGTTTTCTACAGTTAGTTCGACATTTTTCAAGCGTTACCTCTTGAATTCCCGGCTGTCACAGCCGAGAAATTAAAAAAAAAATAGGAAGTTTTTATCTCAATCGGCCTTGATAAATGTGTTAAACAGTTACAAATTGTGACCAGAGATGGCGCTGAAACAAAGTTGAGAAACTGTTGTTTGTGCCACGGTAACCAGGAGACGGAGTTTTAATGTTGTTTCGGGCTACTAGATGGCGCAGCAAGACAGTATACACGCGATTCGTTGGAGAAATGTCTTCCTTTCAGTTTTCAGACTCCAAAAAAACGCGATGGAATAATTAAAAACCTGGGAAGAATAAATTAAAAAAATTTCCTGACAATAACTAAATTTAACTAATTGCCGGAGTGGCATAAAGGAATAGTCTCCAACACAATTTCACCGTAGTTCCACCGCAGGGACTAGGCACACGAATCGCGTATATCCATGCGGTCAGTTGTCGAACTAGTGACCGTTTTTACTTTTGCGAAAAATGTATGTTAAAAATTAAGCTATGTCGGGTCTTACCTAATAAATACGTATGTGTGAAAAATATCCCTTGTTCTGCGAATATTCCAGTTCGGATATGTCAGTTCGCATCGCTTTTAAACTGGCACTTATCACATTTGAAAGCAGACGAAATCTGACAACATCTAGCGCTATGTAGTACCATCTAGCGTTTGCTTGCACCAAGCGAAGGAATGCATAACGACTTTTCTTTTAACGAAACAAACAAGCCACGATATCCTTAATTATTGAGTGAAAATTTGGTTCGTCTTCGTGCACCTGGGAGCAAGCTATAAAGATTAACAACATCATTGCCGCTGGATGGCGCCACTGTATACGTTCGCATTTCAATCGGTGATAGTGCCAATTTAAACGAACGTAAAACGAGGAAGGCATTTCGTTTCTCGAGCCAAGGCCGATGGAGAAGATATTGCGTGTCTCGCTTCCCGACTCTACGCCAGTTATTGCGTGTGCCAGGAAGATAAAGCCTATTAGCATAGCTTTGGTAAAATAAGATTTTGTCGATTTTAAATCAACAGACTTGAGCCTGGAGCTAAAACCTGCTCCCACTTTCCAGACGGCCTTGTGCAATTCGCTCCTGCTAAGTGTTTTTTATTTTTTATTTATTTTTTTTTCAGTAAATATCGAACAAAAAATTTGTTACGGTATTATTTGGTGAACAAAACTACAAATACAAACTGGGAGACAGCTAGGAGATTATAAATTCGATAGTGTCCATCCTTATTGTAAAATTCCAAGATCTTTGATTGTAATTCTCGCACCTCGCATCTTTTGTCTCGCTCTCTAACCACAAGGCCATCTGAGAGAGAGAGCTCGGCTAGCCCCGCTTCCTAGTTCCAGACTTATACCAGGAACGACTAAATCAAAGAAAGCATAAAGCTTGCGCGTTGATGGCGTTCCTGCTTTTGCTTATTTAATACTAAATTTGCTGGTTGCTTCACGCCTTTAACGAAACGCGTGGCTTCGAGTTACTTACCTACACCATGGCAACGATGCAGACTGAGATCCTCTCCTCATGACTCGCGGCAGGAAGTATAGTGTACGTGGCATGACATCGTCGACTTATGGCAACATGAAAACAATTCTTGCTGCAGTACAAAATGGCGGACTGGTTTCTGAATGCCAGCATTCGATGGTTTGTTTCCGATTCAACAAATACGAAATTGGTGCCATGTTGGATTTAAGTTCTCGCTGCGAGATGCTATATTTTCTACTAACGTTTGATGGCCATTAGAAGCTCTTCTTTCCGCGAGAATAAATAAATTTTGGAAAGAGCGGGAAATGACAACTTTGATGTAGCGACGTTTAAAATTATTGTTGTATTCGATTTGTATATTTACACATTGCCGCATTTCTTTAGAAGAAACTGGGAACTCATCCTAAATAAATAACGATAGGTTAGCCAGTACCTTTCGGTGAGACAGAAGGTGGTGGTGCATAAACTCGACCTAAGGGCTCGTTTATGCAACGACAAATTTCTCGCTTACTAGTTTTCACTGGGTTAATACTAAATCTGCTGTCTGCTTCTCGCCTTTACCGAAGAATATGGCTTTCAAGTTGTCTATACGTAGTAACCATGGCAACAACGCGGACGCAAATTTCCTCCACGTGCCTCGCGACACGACGTACGAAGCGTGCAACATGACAGCGTCGATTTATGACAACTAGAAAACAATTTTTGCTGCTGTACAAGACGATAGACGGATTTCTGAATGCCGGTATTCGATGATTTGTCTTCGATTCGACAACCCCGAATAAAGGGATATACCTCCCAGCGCCATTTTTCTCGATCTTCCATATCAAGTACGGCGCCAAAGGTCTATTTCCTTACCGTTAGTCTTTCCCTTACTAAAAATCCTTTTTTAAATGTGGCGTCTAGGAGATTTTCTGTTGAATATAATGGAACTTTATTTACGAACGATCCGTAAGTATATGATGTATTGCGCTACTACAATAACAATGACGTTTCGTCTCAGTGTGTGCATGTACTAATTTGCTAATAATTACCGTGATGTAGAAAAATCTAAAAGCGTAATGCGGTAAAAATTAAAACTAATTATTCTAATAGATCACCTAAGCAAAATTATAAGACACTAGCCTAGAAAGTTATAAAATGTGTTGTTAAAATAGGAGAATCAATCCGGTTTGTGACGACATTAATGCGTTCATGCTGGTTCGTCTATTAGGCACAATGCCAAATGAGACAGTAGCTACGTTCTTCAACGCAGCTACTATCTCAGATGACCTTGGTGGTTCGTATGTGCGTGGAAGGCGACCAGCGCGAACTGTTATAAGCCAGGCCGGGTGTCCCTTTAACGGACGCGATAAAAACGTTTGACTGCTATTTTGATGACGTTACTGCACCGTCAGCCAAAAAAAAAAAAAAAAAACTTTGAAATTGATGACGCAACATGGCCTTCGTCATTTTTATATTTCTCTTAAATATGTATTCATTGCTTTAATTTTTACAAGCTGTTTTCATTATATGAGTTTCCAAATAAAGCAATGATACAGTAAAAAGAAATGTGAGCGAAGTTTTAAAATATATTCGCGGCGCTTCAAAGTTAGCGAACACGCTTCAGTTACCAGTGCGTTATTTGTTCTTTAAAACTAACTGGCAAATCACCAAAATCACCGAATCAGACGGCAAATTTCGCCATATTATACTCCACGACCACCACTTTACGTAATGCATTATGAATGTGATTAATTATTAAAGCAGTGACCTTTTAATTTTCTTTTTTAGGCTCCGTGATCTGGTTAACCCAGAAAAGCGGCCGAGTCTGTTCATTGATTATCTGCATTTTTTGCTCTGATTATTATTGTTGGCCCGAGGAAAGAAAGTCCATTTAATTATCGAAAATGCATACAGTCAATAGACTAGACAATCGTCGTATCGCTTTTAGGTCTAATTGTGACGTCATTTATAGATTGTTTTCGCGGCGACTCTTATCGAGAATCTAAGGGCATTCTCTTTCATAAGTAAAAATCAATGAACGATAAAAATGTTACGGTTTTTTTTTTAACTGAAGCACGGGTGGTGTTTGATGCACCCTTTGTAACTTTGGGACGGTTTGTTCTGTTATGGTTTGATGCGGATGACGTGTATCGCCTACTACGTATTTTTGCACCCACTGGCTAACAAATGCTGATTTTCGTGCGCTTCGCTCACTCAATCAGCGCCTCCTCTGACCCTGACTCCATGTACTCACATAGGAATATTTCCACCGGAAATAAAGAAAGGCCAAACGAAAGAACCTTTAGCAAGCAGTAATGCCTCTAAATAAAGAAGAAATCACAAGGTAAAGGGTAAACGAAGCAAGCAGCCTGCATTAAAGACTGGCCTTGTGAGGATACATAACACACTAATCTAAGAAAGCAAGAAAAGACAACGGCCCCAACCGGGACTCGAACCCAGGAATTCCCGTTTACTAGACGGGTGCTCTAACCACTGCGCTACCGTGGTGGGTTCTGGCTACTGGCTCTAAATGTTTGTGATCTCTAGGTCACCACTGATAAAGATTGAACAGCTACTTAGCTCGGCTGGAGCTCGTATCCAGAACCCGCCCCGGTAGCGGAGTGGTTAGAGCGCCCGGCTAGTAAACGGTAAGTCCTGGGTTCGAGTCCCGGTCGGGGCAGCTGTCTTTTCTTTCTTTCTCAGTTTAGTGTATGATGTATTCTCACAAGGCCAGTCTTTAATGCAGGCTGCTTGCTTCGGTAATGCCACCTTCAGCATAATGTAGCATCACCCAGCGTCACCCAGCTCGGCTCAGATCTCCGAACCCCAGACTCCTGGGGTCGTTATGCTATTTTTTTTCACTTGATTCTGGGCAGAAAATGAATAACGTTTTCAATATTTAACCGAGTTTCACTAATCCTTTAATTTTAATTGTTCGTCTACAACGACAGAGCCTTTAAAGTGACACTATCACCGATTAAAAGCAGACGAAATCTGACATCATCTAGCGCTATGTAGTACCATCTAGCACTTGCTTGCACTAAGCGAAGGAATGCATAACGGCATTTCTTTTATTGAAACAAACAAGCCACGACATTCTTAATTATTCAGTGAAAATTTGGTTCGTCTTCGTGCACCTGGGAGCAAGCTATAAAGGTTAACAATATCGTTGTCGCTAGATGGCGCCATGGTATTTTCGTTCGTATTTCAATCGGTGATAGTGCCACTTTAACGTTAAAGGGCAATTACATCCATTTTGACATGCATGTTTGACTTTTGGATCAATTACACAGTAACTAAACACAAGAATTGCGGTTACGTACGTCCGATATAACAATTTAATTACTGCATCACCCAAACACGACACGGAGGTCGCCATTGTTTTGCTGGAAATTAATGCCGACAGACGGACCTCTTCGATTTCGACTCGCAGCCGAATGAGATAGCTGCATTGACTGTGAGGAGCTCAAGCGTCTGACGGCCTTAGCTGGCCACTACACTGACGGCCAGCTAAGGC
>JAHWFP010201094.1:9982-32220 GCA_023313725.1 Lithobius niger | reverse complement strand
TGTTTCCGATTTTCCTTAGTATTATTTCCAGCGATTTGTTCTATTTAAATTATTACATGTTGCAGCATTGTAACATTTTGAAATTGTTAGTCGCTCCGCCACCGCCTCCGTCTCCTCCTCCTGTCCAATTTTCTGAAATTCTCGTGCGCTAACGAATTCTAATAAGCACGGCCTACTCTAATATTGCCCGCCTTCCTCATCCTGGAATCCAACAATGGCTCGGACGCTGCGCGCCCTCGACATTGTTAGATCCCAGCACTCGGAATGTGGGAGATATCCTCTACTTCTCCGATGATGGGTAAATCCAGTTGATTGTCTGTCAATTTTTACCATACTGGAAGGTGATGTGGTAAGCAGGCCCTTACTGGATGGTGAAGCTGATTGATGGCATCATTGGTCCCTCTTTGTGAAACTTTTCTTGCCGGGAGATGATCGGCAACTTCTCTTGTCGGAAGGTGTTCCCTTATTGCAGTTCTGGTTTTTTTGTGGGATAGTTTCGGGAGGACTGAGGTGAACGAAAGGACTGGTTGGAACAAAAAGGTTGGAACGAAATGGTAGGTGTGAAAAAGTAAGTTTCATGGCCAGGTCTTGGTGGAGGGAGCTCTTGTCCAGTTCTAATGGCTCACCACGCCACAAGATGGGGCTACCCTTTTGAAGCTGGTATATGAGCAAGATTGTTGATTGGCCAAGTAGAGGTTGTTGCTTGACGTTTTTTTTCACGCAAGGCGAATCCAAAATCCTCCATTGATTACAGAGACATCTGAAAAAATTAGGTGCTTGTACAGGAAGCAGTCCGATGTCTTCAGCAGTTTTCAAAAGTTCGTCCAGAAGGATGGTGGCATTGTCGTAAGCCGATGGATCTGGGAAACGAGTGAGCTTGGCATTTGTGGTGGCTGGAAGCAGTGACGCATTCAAATTCGCTATGCGTTGGTTCAAAAGAGATGCGGAGTCGATGTTTGATCCAACAGGGTCAGGAATGCCGAGAATCGGGTCGGTGGCAATCACTGGCAAATGGTGTGAGGAAGACCGAGGCTTCTTAGAGCGGTGATGGGTGGAAGAGGAGCACTTGTAGCTGGAGGACGATGTGGGGGTGACCCCCTCGTAGGTTCTCGTAGGTACCAATGGTGTAATGGAGGGAGGTGGCATTACCGTCGTGTTGCGATAACCGAACTCGGTGGTGGCACGATCCATCATACGGTTGACTTCTGAATGCGACATGGAGTGGTCCTCTTAGGAAAAGTGTGACGATAAATACAAGGGTTGCTTAGGTGGAAGCCTTCGCTTTCGTTGATGCTTGAGACTAATGAAGGCCCGGCGAGCTTCTTGAAAATTTGCTTCAAAGGATGAGCGCTGCAGACTTTAGGTTCGTGAATGTTGACCCGCTTGCAGGGAAGATGTTGCAGCGGTGTTGCACACTACGTCAGTGGCATTCGCATTTGCGATGGGAATAGCTGGTTGAGGCCCAGGATAAAGGGCATCAAAGTCAACAGCGGGCACGGTCGGGGGACGGAAGGGAATCTGCGTAACCTCGGTGGGCGAATCGGACCCTTAATTCTTCGAGAAGCATGGCTTGAAGATCTTTGGGACGAATGTCGGGAAGCAGACCGGCGTGGAATTGCTCTCGAGGAAAAAATGATGGCCAACAAATGCGCGAATGTGCTTAAATAAGAGAGGGGCTGCACAGAAAATTTGTGCAGTCGGGTTACGGCGCCGGCAGTTACTGAGCACCGAAAAACCTCCAGGGAAACAGCATCGTTCGAGGAACTAATGCAAAAATTGATAAGGTAAGTTTTTTCCGGCAATAAGAAACTATAATTTGCCTATGCTGGAACAAAAACAGTCAAAATCATGGAACGGAAGAAAATATTGATAGTTATGAAATATTAGCCCCTAATGCGACACTTTCTTCACCTCCATTTACAAGGAACGAAAACTATCTAAGGTAATTTTTATGGTTAAAAAAAGCATATTTTTTATCACATAATACTAATTTTATTTCAATAGCAAATTACAATCATATTGAAATCCTCGAAACTGTGAAACAGCTTGTGTGAGTTTATACAAAACCATCTTATTGACAATTTATGCTATTAATAACAACACTTGACCTGGTTCATTTGATAGATTTCTGCAACAAATTTAAAATGGGTATTTTCTACAAATATAATTACAAACAAAAACGTCAGGTGTGCCGTAAAAAAGGGGTTATATGATTGAATTTTCACTTGTTAAAATGTACACGGATAAAAATTGATCATTTTCAATTGAAATAATCAAATGTACAATTGAGAAAATTGCATCTGTTTAAGTGCTGTTGTGCTTTACGTTTTAAATACATGATTCGTAAAGCACAACAGCACTTAGACAGATGCAATTTTCTCAATTGTAAATTTGATCATTTCAATTGAAAATGATCAATTTTTATCCGTGTACATTTTAACAAAAGAAAATTCAATCATATAACCCCTTTTTTACGGCACACCTGACGTTTTTGTTTGTAATCCGTGTACCTTTTTTTACGGCTATGGCGTCGCGCAACAAAGGTTTAAGCATGCTGTCGATTGTTGCTGGCTACTTTGAAACAATTCAAGTCAGCTTTGAAAGCCTGCCATCTGCGAAATAAATACGCAATTCTATAGTTTTTAGCTGCTAATTTTGAGGCCACGAAATTAACAACGCAGCTTAGTTTGGTTTAAAAGTATATGCGTTTAGCTGAAACACTAATTCTTTCAAAGGGTTCAAAGGGTTTAACGAGCGTTAACCACTCCTGGTCATCTGCCCGAAGCCCTAAGGCCCTATGTCTGCAACAGCCAGATTCCCAGGGGGTCACCCACCCAAGTATCAAATTCTTTCAAAAAAAAAAGGGTTAAAGGGTTTAACGAGCGTTAACCACTCCTGGTCATCTGCCCGAAGCCCTAAGGCCCTATGTCTGCAACAGCCAGATTCCCAGGGGATCACCCACCCAAGTATCAAATTCTTTAAAAAAAAAGGGTTAAAGGGTTTAACGAGCGTTAACCACTCCTGGTCATCTGCCCGAAGCCCTAAGGCCCTATGTCTGCAACAGCCAGATTACCAGGGGGTCACCCACCCAAGTATCAAATTCTTTAAAAAAAAAAAGGGTTAAAGGGTTTAACGAGCGTTAACCACTCCTGGTCATCTGCCCGAAGCCCTAAGGCCCTATGTCTGCAACAGCCAGATTCCCAGGGGGTCACCCACCCAAGTATCAAATTCTTTAAAAAAAAAAAAAAGGGTTAAAGGGTTTAACGAGCGTTAACCACTCCTGGTCATCTGCCCTTCACCTTCATTGTTTCGGTCACTGATTATTTGAGGCCTTGACAACACGCCATGCGCCCTAACACCAGACCTGCTACATCAACTACTGTGCACCACACCTTAAAACCACAAACACCAGAACCACGAACTGCATCACTACAATCAAAAACACCCACTTGCACTGAACCAATCCAGTCTGAAGCACAATGGCACCAGGTTATCAAGCAGCAATCACACACACTTGTTCTTCATTGCCCCACCTCACAACACCAGCCAATCGCCAGTTGCCAGTCAAAGACCACGAATGCTGCCCCTATACCTCTATCCTAGTTTCCCGACAGTACCTCGCAACCGTCCGCAATCTTCTAACCGGATCCTTACCCCTCAAGCATGACAGCAAATCTTGAATCAGCGTGTTCCCATGCATCCACGGAGCCAACAACATCCGCCTACGTACATGCTTCGCACACACAAGCAGAACATGTTCTGGGGTTTCATCAACTAGACACTTGTGACACACTGGCGTGCCCACCCACCCAAAATGATACGCATGCGCGCGCGGCAAGGAGTGGCCAGTCCGTAGTCGCGAAATTGTTTTCGCATCATTATAACCTAACCTCTCAACGCATGATGTAGTACAGCACACAGGGTGAATTTCATGGAGCAATCTGCTCACCGGGGACGCATCCCAGCTTGCTTGCCACTCTCGCAGCGCCCACTGCCGGACCAATGGACGCCGCATCTTAGCCGAGAGCACCGGATCAACTTCCGCACAATCGAAGCCCACCGCCACCCGACATTGCCCGCCCATTGCCTCCAATCCCACTGTGATCCCTCACCCACCGAAATGCAACCGTGCTCTGCTGCGTTGCAACCCAGAACTTCCACGCTATCGTGAAGACAAGAGGATCCACAACATCCAAACACCTCCAGCACTGCTGCAGATGATGGTAACACTACAATGAGTCAGTGGCAATCGAGAAGGATGGAAGCCCTAGCTCCAGCGTCACATCAAGGGCCACCGAAACTGCCAGCATTTCACAAACAGTGCTGGAGGTAACAGCTCTCACTCGTCGCCTAACCGCCATCATTCTTTCATTTTACCGTTCAACAATCAACTTTTTAGCAAAGACATAACACGTGGACGAAGAATGAATCTGGAGTTTGGTGAGTGGCATTGTTCTCTAAATACAATGGTTAAAACAATGTAAAACAATCAAAATCAACAATCATGTTTAGGTCATGGCGGCCGGCGTTTATATGAGTTATTAAGTGAATGCAGAGAAAATGGAATAATTACTGATAAGGACATTCAGTCAGGGCAAGTGACGAGAGGAATTTTATTGCAATCTGTGTAGAAGCCAGACGGGGAGGATTATCGATTGAGGATTTGCGTCAATTTGGAGTAGAAGAGGAATACCGAGATATTGACATGGAGAATGTTTAAAATGGCGGAGAAGAGGATCAAAGGGTTTTAGCGAGCGTTAACCGCACCCGGTCATATGCCCAACGAATCCCTAAGGCAGCAACAACAAGAAGAGAAGGGCAGCAACAACAATGAAGTGAATTGTAACAATAAGGACAATGGTGATAATGGCAACAGCAGTGGTGTAAATGCAAACAAGGGATGTGAAAAAGGAGTTGAAAAGGACAAAGCTAAAAGTTCTTAGGGCCGTGGTGTGTCAAACTCGGTAAATCAAGATAGGCAAGATACTTTGACTTATGTACGTGAAATTTTTCGTAGTGAGCGGAATGAACGTAATGGAGAAGACCAGCAAGCAAGACCGAGGCAGCACTCACGTCAAGTGATGAACTTAAAACGCCTATACAAAGGCAGTCTTAATAACGTAAAATGGCGCGGTCGGTTGTGTTTATGTGCCATGGGGCTGGACGTCCGTACTTATCGATACAGATCCATTCAGCTGCGGCGACGGTTGTTGGTCTGGATGCTGTAGAATCTGTTTGCAACCTTAGGGCTGGCCACGTCTTCCAGGTTGTTCTGAAAAATGCAGCAGCAAAACGCAAGTTACTCCAGGCTAAAGTAAAAAGAAATGGTTTCCAAGTAGATATCTGTGACTTTCATGACGATTTAATAGAAGCCAAGCTACACTGGCTTCCATACGAAGTTACTGCTCAAGATGTCAGTGCTGCAGTTAGACGTTTTGGAAACCTAATGTCTCACTCGTTTGAAAAATTGACGGCAGGAGAGCGAAATGTATGTGATTTAGGTGTGCGTCTCGTGAAAATTAAGCTTTGTGAAACTGTCACGATGGACGATGTTCCTGAAGTTTTGTATGTGCGAGGAATTCCTGCATTGGTCGTGGTGGCAGACCGCGCGCTGCGTTGCCTGCGTTGCGGACTTCGTGGGCACTTCAGCCGCGCTTGCACGAGTGTGGAGTGTGGCGTGTGCGGATGCTACCGTTACCCGCGTGACCTATGTCCTCATTTGCGTGCCCAATCGATTGCTGAAGCGCAAAAGAACAGCGTAATGAGTAATGTTGTTCCAGTCTGTAGTGCTGAGTCAAATGGTGTAGCAAGGCAACAGCAGCAAGGCGTACCTGCTGAACCAGCTTCAACGACTCCAATAGTGCATCTAGTAGAAGAGCATCCAAATAGTTCAGTGCATGCAGCTCCGTCTACATCAAGTACATTCGGTACGAACGCAACAACAACATGCGCGGGCGAAGTCATCGAAGGCACTAGCAGTGAATCAGAGGGAATGCAGTTAGTGGCGCCACCAAGCAGGCGTGCAAATAGACGAAAGAAGAAGCAACCAGTAGAAGAAGAATGTGTGAGGCAAGAGCCATCGAGAAAAGTCGTGAGTGACGAAGCAATTTGTCAAGGTGTTTTGCCACAAGTGTTGCGTTCTGCGCCATGTAGTAAGCAGCAAGCTTCACACGAAACATTGCAACATGAGCAGCAAATGTGCTGCACGCAAAAAGAGTTGCAAGATAGTGAGCCAGAAATGTCACAGATGTTCAAAGATGTGACAGAAGAGGTGATGCTGAATGAGCTCCAAAACACATCACATGTAAAGTCAGCTGTGTTACAGCACGAGTCATCATCAGTGTTACCAGTCCAAGAGCTATACCTTAGTCCGAATCAAAGCCTTGATTCTCTAAGGGTAAGTTTAGGTTCAAGTACAAGTGCATGTGAGAGTGAAGTGCAAGGTTTGCAGTTACAGCAAGAATTATTTGAAGATACAATGAGTCAATCCGAAGCTGCTGTGGCAAAATTCGTGCAAGCATCAGAGTCTGCTGCTCTGCGGGTGGGAATAGGGAAGGATGAGTCAATGTGAATAAAATGTGTTATAGGCAAATTTTGTACAAACAAGGTCTAGTGTAATTTAACCTAACTTAAATTCGTTTGGACTTTTGCGCTAAGGTCATGGAATGCAAGAGGCCTGAACGGTAAAATGCACGAAATAGAAAATCTTTTAGGGCATGTTGACATTTTTGGAGTCCAGGAAGCGTGCTAGCAATACCTTACCAGGCATCCCAAAAGTAGACTGTATTGCATCACACTCGAATTCTAAAGTTAGAAATTTTATCAAATGGAAAGTACCGTACCTAAGCATAGTTTTTAAGCATGTGCGTGAAATAGATGCATGTGCTATCATAGTGTGGATGACAACAGGTGGGTGACTGTGGTCTTCTTACATGCCTCACAACGAGTTCTTGGTGGAACTTGGCAGACATGGCTGAGTCAGTTTCAGCCACCTTGCATAATTGCTGGCGCATCAATGCGCATCACTTTGCATGTGGTTCTACACATTGTGATGCAAAGGGTCGTCGGCTCACGCAGGTTATTACGTCTTTAGGTGTAGCAGTGGTTCACAATAAAATACCAACATTTACCTGCATGCAAGCTGGAAGGCAGCAGGAGTCGGCGATTGATGTCTTTCTCTGCTCGCCGGAGATTGCTGACGCCTTCACCTTTATTGTCTCCGATAATCTTCGAGGAAGCGATCATTTTCCGATTGCCCTCCTTCCAGTTGCTATTGGGCATTTTACGTCATCCGGGCTTCCTAAGAACAAGAGACCGAATGTAGACAATGGAAATTTCAGCGACTGGTGCAACAAGTTGGTTCCAGTCAAGAATCAGAAGTTGCTCTGTCGGACAGGGCGTGCTAAACCAATTTGGTGAACTGCTGTGTGCAGTAAGGCAGTCAAAGATAGGCGCTTTGCGTATCGCTGATGGAAGCGCTTCCCGAATGACGAAACGTGGCACATTTACAAGGGTACGGCGCAAGAGTCAGCATACATATTGCTTAAGGAAAAGGCCCAGTAGGGCATAAGGATTTGCGCTGCGGTTGCTTCCACCGGCACTATAATGCAGGCATGGCGTGCACTTCGACCACAAGATCCTAAAGGCATTGTAGTATGGGCTTATAAGCTGCTACCATCAGGAGATCCGAGTAGCACAGTGCTAACTGGTGAATCATTGGCCAATGCATTTAATGAGAGATTTGCGAGCATATACTCGTTACCTAGTGGTGCGGAACCGCCAACTGTCACGCTCTTACCGTTACAAGGGACTGAATCTGATAGACCTTTTCATATTGCCGAGTTTTGCAGGGCGTTAGCCAAATGTAAGCCAACGAGTGCTACGGGTATAGACGGTGTTTCGTACGCTAACCTAGGCTCTCTGTCAAATCAGGACACTTCGAACTTCCTTCTGTATTTTGCAAGAGCTTTATGATGGTGCTCCGCTGCCTCCATCATGGCTATTTACTGTTCTAATACCAGTTCACAAACGAGGCAGCAAACACTCGGATCTAAGGAATTTCAGACCAATTGCACTGCTTTCCTGTGCACACAAGGTATATGAGCACATGCTAATCTACCGTCTAAATTGGCACATGGAATATTACAACTGTCTGTCAAGCATCCATTTCGGTTACAGGTCAGGGAGGAGCGCGCAGGACGCAATCCTATATCTCCTGACTAGTATTAGGGAGGCTTGGGCACATGGTCTCGCAGTTGCAGCTGTATTTTTGGACATACGAGCAGCGTATGACACTGTAAGCATGGCTTGGGTGGAAGCATCGTTAACTAGCATGGCTGTTTGGAGTAAGTTATCTGGTGCTCTGCTAGCTCTCTTTGCAAAGAGAGTGTTTGCAACAAAAGTTAATGGTCACTGGTCTTCACAAGCAAGCACTGACTGAGGGCTGCCGCAAGGCAGCTGTCTCAGTCCAGTGCTTTTTGCAATTGCCATAAATGAGGTTTTGGAAGAGATGCGGTATCATATGAACATTGTGTGTTATGCTGATGATGTGGCAGTGAGGTTTGTTGGAAGTGACACTGACGTACTAGCATGACTTGCCCAGGGTGCTGTAGAGCGCATTGAGCAAGCCTTGGCAAAACGAGGTCTTTCGTTGCCACCAGTGAAAACTAAAATGGTTTTGTTCTCTCGCATAAGAAACGTATGTTGTGTCTCGCTGCAGATTGAAGTAGGAGGGATTTTAATCCACCCAAAGAAATGCGTGAGGTATCTTGGTGTTTGGTTGGATAGTGGTCTACGGTGGACAGAGCACACAAGAGTTCTGAGAGAGAGGTTGGAGTGCCACCTTCAAGTCTTGCAAGACTGACACACTACCATGACATTCCAAGGAAACACCTGTTAGCAGCTTATCGTGCACATGTTAGGGCAACCTTAGATTTCCACCTCCCTTTCCTTGCAGGACCAAAATGGCAACTGAACAGTTTACAAGTTGTCATCAATGAGGGTCTACGAACGGTGACAGGTTGTATCGTTACAACTCCAGTTCAGAGTCTCTGGGTGGAAGCCTGCGATCCACCAGTATATCTTCAGGGCTGATGATGGGTTAGTGATGCTGTGTCTACGGAATATCTGTAGAGGCGCACATGACCCCGTCTCGAAGATTCTGTATGATTACATTTCTCTGAATGTAGAGGAGTGTGAGAAGCTTGGTGTTGCAGGCCAAGGAATGAATCTTCTTTGTGACTCTTCTTCGTTCACTTCTGAGTGTCACATCTGTGCATCCTCATTGCCCGTGGGTATGGTGCCCTGAATTAGATAGAGTGTTGACTAGGAAGTGTGTACAAGCGTGGCGTATTTTTTGTGATGCATCTTTTCACGCGGAAACGATGACTGGAGGAATTGGGGTGTGGATACCAGACCTGAAACTGCAGCTCCAGAGAAGCTTTGCTGATGTCTCATCGAGCTATGTTTGTGAGATGGCAGCAATATCCATAGCACTTGATACTGCGACCGACTATGAGCTTCTAGACTTCAGGATCCTAACAGACTCGAGAGCATCAGTTATGACGCTGAGAGGAGCGATAGCATCTTTGTCTGTATTGGATCCGTTGCAGTACAGTATCTGCTGGAAGCTATTGACTGCGTCACAATTTGGTTTTCCAGCAATTGAGTGGGTAAAAGGGCATACTGGTGTCGAAGGCAATGAGGAAGCAGATGAGATGGCAAAACAAGCATGGATGCTGAGTGATAAGATCATAACTCTTACGCCTTCCATGGCGACAGCAAAAAATAAGCTCCGATCCTGGACGTTGAAACGCTGGAATTTGGAGTGGGCAAATGCGCTGACAGGTAGGGCGCTGTTCCGGATCTGTCGGACCAGCTCCTATGAGTCACCTCTCAATGCTCTGCCATACTGGAAAGCCAGAATAGTCTCGCGGCTGAGGACTGGGCATTGTTTGCTGCAGTAACATAGGAAAAGAGTGGGCTGGAGCCTGACTTCAGCCTGTTTGTGTGGTGAGGAGAGCACTGTCTCGCATCTGTTGATACACTGTCCCTTATGGCAGAGTGAACGGCGAATAATATCGCTCTGGATAAAGAACGGAACCCAGCAGATGACCTACTTGCAGTCACTGGGCGTGCTGAGGATTTGGTTCGGCTCAGCAGCATTGCGAAATTTGTTAAGGCAGCGCACTACATAATTTGAGTCATCCTTCGTTTGTTCCCCCTGTAAACCAGAATTGTTATTGAATTTGTGTTTGTATAGGTAGTAACCAGCAATTTGTGTGATTTCTGTGGTTTCTGTAGTTTCGCAGTGATCTTAGTGTTACTTTTTGGTAGGTATTGTAATTTTGTTTTGGAGTGGGCGCATGGCTTAGGGCCAGGGCTCACAAAAAAAATGCAATGCTCCCGTGACTCCGGAATGAATCGACCAATCGAAGAAGTGGTCCCTGTAAGGTTGAAGCCCAGGGAAATTTCTGGCAAGAACAACAACAACAAGAAAAAAAAGTGAACAGTTTTCAAATTTACGTGGGGCTCCCTACGTTTACTCTTGCACGGAATTGCATAAAAGTTGGTGTAAAGTTGCGCAAAGTTGCTATCTACTATCTGGCCCAGTTTGGTCGAAATATATTGAATAGAAACAGAGAAATTAATAGTTTTAGTTTTGCTGCAGAGAGGACTTCAATCATATATATACACGGCTATCGCTGGCTTCACCATCCCGTCGTACAATCAAGTACCACACACACTGTAGCGCCATCTGTTGATGGGATTCGCCCTCAAATTCGGGTTGGGACACTTTTCCAGCGTCTGGGAAAAGAAGGCGCCATTTACCGAACCTGCCACGTTGCCGTCTGTTGACGGTGTTGGACTACACGTTCGGGTTATAACACTTTTTCCAAAGTCTTCGAAGAGATGGCGCCACTTACCAGACCTGCCACACCGCTATTTTGATCATATTTTGGCGTATTATTGTGGCCCTAAAGCGGCAACAAAGTTTTAGTCGCGTGAAATATGCCATTTTCGGAGTTAAACCTAAAAAAAAAAAAAAAAAAAAAAAAAATAATCCGTGTCTTTACAACTAAACTAGACAACTTTAAACCAAACGACGTTAAGTTCTCAATTTCGAGGATGGCAGCCTGATACGATGGAAAGGCGCATTTATTTCCTAAATGCTCACTTCCAGAAAGGAGTTGAATTGTTCTTACGTGGGGTGGGGGCGGGGGGGTCGAAGTTGCAACAATTTCGAAATGCGCGGTACCGAGGTGAATTGTTTCAAATGATTAACTTGGAACATAGAGTATAGGATCTTACCCGTTTCCCGAGTGCTGAGCTCTAACAATAACGAGGGCGCCTGACGTATTGTTGGGCTCAGCATGAGGGAACGGGTAAGATCGTACTAAACCAAAAACAATAAATTTTAAGCAAAAAACCCGCCAAGTTTCAGGCCTTGAACGTCTGTGATATCGAAAACAAGCCAAGTTTCCACTCATCAGACATACAACGCAACTTTAAAGCTTGCCGCATTGCAAGCCTTTTTTTTTACTTGAATAGTTTAGCTATATCTTAGTTTTTCGATTAAATATATATACAGTGAATTTTATCGAAATAATACATAAAATTTAACGTACAATTTCACAACTCAGATGGTGGCGTTTTGTTGAACTACTGCAGACTAGCGTGCTGTACTGTAAACTATAACTTTTAGTGGTATGTAGTATTATTACACAGTATTATTTGTGAAACCCTTCCTGACGTTACAAAATCGGAATCCCCTCCGTGATTTGCTGCTGAGTTTTGAAATTCGTAAATAGTTTTTCTTAACCGAGAGCAGATTGATCGTCGGAGTGATCGATTGATCGTTTCAACTTTAATCTTGTTATTCGCTTCGTATGCGCGAAACAATAATGAAACAGCAACAAGAACAACAACAACGAACTACCGCTTATTATGCTGGTTGTGCTGGTTGTGCACATTGTTTTCTTTAAGTTTGGTCATTTGGTCAGTAAGGGGTACGTAGGCCATGTCAGTGGTGCAGTTGTTGTGTGGGGCCGGGATTACAGGAGTGTGTTGTGTTAATCTTAAGTAGGCTTAAGTAGCTGTAAGTAGTGGTTAGTAGTGAGCGCATAGCGTAAATGCTTTTAGGCTCAGTGAAATAAAGTAAAGTAACGATCGCATAACCGAGGGTCGCAGCTCGTCGAAATAAATTCAGTTCCTTTCAAATCATCTTCGGTCTTCCAAATGAAAGGCCTGCAATGCGCCAAGTTTTAAAATTGCGTTGTATGTCTGGTGAGAGGAAACTTGGCTCGTTTTTGATATCACTGACGTTCAATGGCTGAAACTTGGCGGGTTTTTTGCTTACAATTTATTATTTTTGGTTTAGCTATAAGGTCTTTTGGTAGCTGCGCTTAACGTGATTTTTTTTATTTATTTATGATGTTCTGGATTCTTTACATTTTTGGTTGTAACCTTGTTGAAGCTTTACTTCTGTACTTTAACATATTTTTGGTGTTGACTTTCGAGTAGACATCAGTTCTTTTGTTAACCGATTTGATTTCATGACTTTGTGGAGTTTGGATTTTGTAAGTCAAATACTTTCTTTAAAACCAAACTAGGAATAAATAATTACTCCCAGAAAGGAGCCAAGTATTAATTCTACAGAAATTGCACATTTCAGAAAAAATGGTAAAAACATTTAACGAATATGTGAAGGCAAACCAAGCACTGCTACATGAAAATACAAACAACGTTTCAAAAATTATCAATTTTCGTCTTCAGGTTAGCAATAAAATTAAAGCATGGCAAAAGCTAATAAGTCAACCTATATTAAAAGCATAAAACAAACATTTAAAACGGATAAAAACCACCAATTTCTCCCCTCAAAAGAGGCAGAAATGGCAGCCGAAAAGCAACGACCCACCTGCTCCGTTGGATGCCACGTCGCAAGGCAGTTGTATGCAAATCCGGGTCACATGTTTCAAAGGTGTGATGAATTCGTTATGTTGGTTTTACAATAAAGAGTTTAAGTGATTTAATTACAGGAAAATATTCTTTTAAAAATTTATTAACTGGCACTAAGTGGTTATGTACAGGTGGTGTATGTGTGTGGATGACCAGCGTTTCTAGATTAATTCTTGCCCTGGTGTATTTTTCTCGAAACAAGATTTGGACCTTGTCCAAGTCGAGGGTGTGGCCTGTTGCGTATTTGTCTGGCGACATGCCTATTGAAAGACAGGGTTGCACTAAAGAATTTGATTCTACTTTTAATTTGAATTTTGATTTATGGGATGCCATACGTTCCTTAAGTTTTTGAAGGGATTGTCCTACATATGTAGCAGTACAGGTTGGCTCCGTACAGGGAATTCGATAAACAGTATTGCGTGTGGAAAGCATGTCGTCTGATTTGTTATTGTTTTTTATTTTCATGATGCATGGTCAGCTGCTTAATGTTTTGGTGGCTGTTTGAAACAAGTCGAATGTTATTGATGTTAAGTTTCTTCTTAAGGACTTCAGGGATGCCTTTGAAGTAAGGCAGAGCAATGAAACTCGTAGGGGGGGGGCAGGGGGGCCGTTTTGGGGGTCAAAGCTTTTGAAATTAATTTGTTAACGTATCCGAGTGGGAACCCATTCTCAACATACTTTTGCAAGATGTAATGAAGATGTTACATCTTGACCCTATTTACAAAAAGCTCCCTTTCAACCCACTGAGCAAATACAACGCTCGTGGTAAAAAAATTCCTTAAAGCACTTGTGACCAAAGACAGAATTACACCGGAATTTTTCGAAAAATATTTGAAAGTCGACCACCACCCCCCTTGTATTTTCCCCCAGATAAAGACCCACAAGCCCGGTTTTCCTCTCAGGTTAATTACGAGTGGGAAGACTACCCCCCGACATTGAGCTTGCATGCATCCTTAAACCCATTCTACAAAAACTTGCTGAGGGGCGCCATACTATCCCCAATGCACTCAAAATCGTTCACGACCTAGAAGGATATCAAGTGCCTCCAGGGTTTGAATTTGTTTCCTTTGATGTCGAAAAAATGTTTCCATCATTGGACCAAGAGCTTATCATTACGGAAATCTCTCAAAAATTAACAAACGAACCCTTCCCCCCCCCCTCGCTCCTCAAGCTTGGGTGGGATAATGATACTTTCATCAGTGCAGTAAAAGTCATTTTTGAAACCACCTTCTTTGAGTATGGGGGCAAATTTTACCAACAAATCAATGATGTACCGATGGGAAGCCCACTTTCAACTTTCTTTCGTGACATAGTCCTGAATGCAGTCGACAATAAATTGGTTAAAAAATTTCCACAAATTAAATATTACATGCGATACATCGACGACAGTTTAGCACTTCTACCAACATAATTTAAGTTATTAATCCTTGAGTTTCTCAACAGCATCACTAAATCACTCACTTACACTATGGAGTCCTCTAAAAACAATGCCATCCCACTTTTAGATGTAAACGTCATTATTAACGATAATAGCCTAATCGAATTCACGCACTTCAGAAAAAGTATGCAGTCGACTCGCACCCTGCATTACAACTCCTATGTTGATGCCGACTACATAAGTAATGTAGTAATAAATGAAGTTAAAGGTGTAGTCTCGCACACCAGTAATGCTGACTTATTGCAGCATGAATTTCATTACTTCTTGCAAAAGTATGTTGAGAATGGGTTCCCACTCGGGTACGTTAACAAATTAATTTCAAGCTTAGACCCCTAAAACGGCCCCCTCCCCCTCCCCTACGAGTTTCATTGCTCTGCCTTACTTCAAAGGCATCTCTGAAGTCCTTAAGAAGAAACTTAACATCAATAACATCCGACTTGTTTCAAACAGCCACCAAAATATTAAGCAGCTGACCATGCACCGTGAAAATAAAAACAATAACAAATCAGACGACATGCTTTCTACAGGCAATACTGTTTATCGAATTCCCTGTATGGAGCCAACCTGTGCTGCTACATATGTAGGACAGTCCCTTCAAAAACTTAGGGAACGTATGGCATCCCATAAATCAAACTTCAAATTAAAAGTCGAATCAAATTCTCTAGTGCAACAGGCAAGTCGCCAGACAAATACGCAACAGGCCACACCCCCGACTTGGACAAGGTCCAAATCTTGTTTCGAGAAAAATACACCAGAGCAAGAATTAATCTAGAAACGCTGATCATCCATGCACATACACCAGCTGTACATAACCACTTAGTGCCAGATAATAAATTTCTAAAAGAATATTTTCCTGTAATTAAATCACCTAAACTCGACTCTTTTGCCAGGTATATTGTAAAACCGGCATAACGAATGCATCACACCTTTGAAACACGTGACCCCGATTTGCATACACCTGGCTTGCGACGTGGCATCCAACGGAGCAGGTGGGTCGTTGCTTTTCAGGTTGCCATTTCTGCCTCTTTTGAGGGGAGAAATTGGTGGTTTTTATCCGTTTTAAATGGCTGTTTTATGCTTTTAATATAGGTTGACTTAGTAGCTTTAACCATGCTTTAATTTTATTGCTAACCTGAAGACGAAAATTGATAATTTTCGAAACGTTGTTTGTATTTTTATGTAGCACTGCTTGGTTTGCCTTCACATAATCTATTACCGTGCTTTTTACTCCATTGAACATTTAACTATAGCAGTAATGTTTCATGTGGACTAAACAGTACAATGACACTGCAGTATACGAAACCTTACAGGAAAGTTTATTTGTGTTCCTTTGCTGTTTTGACTTCGGATCAGTTCAACCTTATATAAAGAATCAAACGAGTTTGTATTGATTTTCTAATGTTGTTTGTTCGGTATCGAAGTGAATTGTTTCAAAGGGGTGTCGGATTACTTGCGTAATGAATGCTAGATTTCTTAGTGTCACGGTTTTTTTTAGCCTTCAGTCAAACACACGCATTCGACTTTTCCGAGGCTGCACCCCACCAAAGGGGGAATGTCACGGGGCGACGTTTTTTTTTTTGGGGGGGGGGGGGGCAAGTGTGTGTCGGGGGACACGTATGCGTATTGCGTATGCATATATGCCTGGAGGGGGCAGGAGTGTGGGGATTGTGGGTTAAAGTAATTGTTGGGGTGGGGGCATATGTGGGAGCCATTCATATGTTCGGTCTTTGGTTTGATAAATTTAAAACCAAAGACCAAACACCTGAGGTACCGGTAGGAGGCGGAGAAATATTCGGAACCCACACTTTGGGAGTGCAGGAAGGGCGTGCATCGACGTTCGGCGGGAGGGGGGGGGGGGCAGGGATGTGCGAGTGCGGGTAAGGGGGGGGGGGCGGCATGCGCGCGGGCACAAGTAGTCTATATAATGGAAGTGGTAAAACTGAACTAGATGAGTTAAAAGAGGAGGAAGTGACGTGAAAGGTATTGTTGTTGCTGGCCTATAACAATTTCGTTTTGTAAGGTAGCAATGAATAAAGGCGTGGGAATTCATTCTGAGAACGGATAAAAGAGGATGAGTTATAAGTGAAGGATGTGACATAAAAGGACAGTGAAAAAAGGCAAGTGGGTTCGTTCTTTTTGCTCGGTAGCAAAGAAAGAGAGTGAGCAGGTTCATTCTTTTTCACTGTAGCAAAGAAAAAGTGGGCGCTTTCAGCAGAGTGAAGGTATTGTCGTTTATGTCGCACTATGTTGTGTATGGCTTCACAGGCCGTGTAGTACTCAAACAAACAAACAAACAAACAAACTAACAATCAGCAACAAACAAAATATTACGTCATATGATTTTATTATACGTTTTTAACTTGGAGTATTTTATTAAGTTAGCATAGCGTTATTGGATAGGGTATCAGAAGGTTGAGTGTTTCAAATCCCGTCCGGTGGCGAAAATGGGTTATCAAGTTTAAGACAGTTAGGCGGCAAATATAACAAGACAGATATAACTAAAGTGTGAAGTATATCCCTTTCTTGCCCAGTGGTACTTCCGGTTTGTTCATATTTTTTTTTATTTGGTGTATTAGGCACTAAAACATCGCACCAATTTATTTTTTATTTATTTTTTATAACAATAAAAATACCGCATATCTGCATGTGTAGGCATTGGACATATGAGGATTTCCCAAGGAAAAAAAAGGTTCTTTACCTGCCTGCCTACGTTGTACTGTGTTTAAATAACACCATGATAGTTTCTAAAGTATGAGTCGTAGGAGTCCCTCTCCCCCCAGCACCTTCCTTTCCCTTTGCCCAAGTAACTTACAGGCATGCAAACATGGATAAAGTAAAATTGGTTTACTAGAGAAGCCAACTAAAGGTATTTGTACCCCAAAGTAGTATTCCATCGGCTTTGCAAGAGTAATAATCCTCGTTACAATACGCTTGCCAGAACAATTCGTGAAATTAACTACAATAAAAAAGGACTGCCGTAATGTAGCACATAATGACCTGAAAACAAGGAACTGCATTTGCTGTCGTGGACAGTCAAAGCTAAACAGAAAGCCAACCCGTACGTACAAAGCGAAAGGAAAAACACATACTTCTACACTACTGCACAGTAGTAATGTTTTCTACTGTACGCTTTCCACAATGACGTAATTGTGATTTGCGTTGTACAAATGACTCGTACAAACAATGACAAGGTTGAGTTGATATTCCTTCATGGAGAGGCTCGCAGAAACTTTAGTAAAACAGAAAGATTGTTTAGCAATGCTTATCCAGATAGGCCTGTGTCACCATGTTATGTGCAGTCCTTAGTCGGAAAGTTCAGGAGAACATTCAGCGTCAAAGATGCTCCGCGACCAGGTCGTCCTGCAACCCTTCAAATTAAAGTACAAATTCATGTTTTAGGAGAGTTTACAATCCATCCAAAACAGTCGGTTCGTTCTGCTGGCCGCGACCTTGGTATGGCAAAGTTCATCAGATTCTTAAGAAAAATAAATTGCAAGGTAAAACTGCATCACGAACTGAACAAAGACGACCATGACTGCAGACTTCAATTCTGCGAGGATACGGTAGCTCTTATTCATCAGAATCCTGGTTACTTTTCGCGAGTGTGTTTTTAGTCACGAATCAAGCTTTTCTCTGAATGGTGAGGTAAACAGGCACAATTGCCGATACTGGGCAGCTGAAAATTCATATTGGATTGAAGAGACTCACACCCAACACCCACAGAAGTTGAATGTTTGGGCAGGCATCCTATAGGGGATAGAACAATTGGAGCCTTTTTCATTGGTGGCATTCTAAACGGGCAACGTTATTTAGATTAATTGGAGAACTTAATTGTTCCTGCAATAGTTACTGTGATTGAAGATGGTGACATTGATTTTATTCCATTTTCCAGCAGGACGGCGCACCCCACCCCCCAACCTCTATACGCTAGTTAGAAATTACGTCAGTAGCGAATTCCCTGGGCGATGGGTGGGCCGACGTGGGCCGGTGGAATGGCCAGCACTCTCACCAGATCTGAGCCCCTTAGACTTCTGTCTTTGGGATCATCTGAAGGATCAGGTCTACAAAACGAAACCAGTGAATCCTGCTGAACTACGGCAGATGATCATTGATGCATGTCGGTCCATTACACCTCAAACCCTTCAGAATGTGAGAAATGCTTGCGAGGATAGAGTCTACTACTGCCAAGAGGTTGCAGAAGCACACTTTGAACATTTACATTAAGGATGAACGCACGGCGCGGCTTTCTGTTTACCTTTGACTGACCAAGATACCAAATGCAGTTCCCCGTTTTCCGGCCATAGTACTACATTACGGCAGTCTTTTTTTTTATGGTCGTTAATTTTACGAATTGTTTTGTCAAGCGTATTGTAACGAGGATTACTCTTGCAAAGCTGCTGGAATACTACTTTCGAGTACGAATATACCTTAGTTGGCTTCTCTAGTAAACCCAATTTTATTTTATCCATGTTTGTATGCCTGTTAAATTACTTGGGCAAAAAATAGAAAGAGGTGTGCTCGGAGGGGGGAGGGGGTCTCTTTTTGACTAAGCGTACAGTAGGTGGAGGTGTTCACATGGAAAATGTGAAGACCTCCAGCTACGACGCGCACTCTTTACCACTTCTCTAGCTTGAGTAAACAGTCCGAGTGCAGTGGATATTGTTGAATTTGGGTCAGCCAGCATATGAAATTGGCAAATCGTAGAGAGGTTTTCATGGTTACGCATGACTCGTGTAAGTAAGATCTTTCCATAGAAGTACCACTCGACGCCCCCCCTTTTTCCATTTGAATTTTCTAAGTTCGTTCCCGGGGGGGGGGGGGGAGGGTACTGGCATGGCATCATAATAATATAGGTTTGTTGCAAATGCAACCGGCGCGACAAGGACTGGGTGGTCACTGACTGCCGTCCGAAGTTTGCATCAGTTTCAAAAGGCAGATCCTTTAGACCAACTAGGAACCCCGAAGCTTTATTTTTTTATTCCTACCCATTCAAAAATTATGAGGCCGACTTGGGGTTTTGGGCGCTGTATAATTTGTATGCCGTGTATGTACATAAATCTTATCATTCGTTTCGTCTTCGCTCACTCGATCCATAATCAAGCTCATAAAATAGCAGAAGTCCATTTTTACGGCTTGCTAGTTTTAAATACACTCGTGACTTCAGCATAAACGCAACTACGTTCATTTTCAATTCACTCAGAAGATGTTAAATTTACGATATGACCACTCTGGTGTTTCTGCTACTAAGGTATGGAAATGCAGAGAGAGAAGACCGATGAGCTGTTATTTGTTATTTCAAGCATATATATATGCACACACATAAATATGTATATCGTGCAGCATAGATGTTATGCTCAATGCTTGTTCAATGTTATGCAAGAAATGTAGCGATTATGTGAGCATCACAAGAGATAAATTTTATCTTGCAATGATTTATTATGTTGTTTAGTAGAACTGGGTTACACGATTTATAGCTTTGCCATCCCGGTGCAGAGAACTCTCCATTCTCTCCGCCGATTACAGTTGTTCAGTTCTGGTGAATGTATGACTTTTCAGACCGTCCGTCTTCTCTGCAAGATGTGAAAAACTCTTCTTAAAACCTGGGCAAAAAATCAGATTCTGCAGATTCTTAAAATTACACGCTTGGCATGCAGTTATGGTTGGTATACTATAGTATATTAAGGATTGTATGTTTTGTTTTACTGCCGTTTCGTAACTGAGGTTTTGTACTGCTTGCTTTCAGGTCTTCTTGTGCAGTATTTAGCGAATATTACATGATCCTTACCTGTATCGCTCTTCAGCTGTAATCTATCTGATACATAGTAGTAGAGGTTATATCTTTGAATTATCGGTAAGTTGAAAACATACCAGCCTGCAATATAGTTAGAATGAAGTAATATACGGGTAAAATACCTGAGAATTGCTGTTCTGTTTTCTGCGTCGGCTACTTCCTAATTCCTAATTCCTGCGTCGGCTAATTCCTAAATTACTTGAAATAATTAATTTTTAAAGTATCATTTAGAAATTAAACTGGTTGATCTGTTAACAGTAGACTTTCTCGTTCATCCCCGAGAAAAACAGAGTTTATTTTTTACATAATAAGGTTTGAGGTAAAATTTAATTTTTTTTTGTTTAATTTTAAAGATTACTCGTCACTAGTGTGTTTTAAAATCTGATAAAACGACAAGGAAACGGAAATTAACTGGAAAATTCCGTAATAACGGCGAAATACAACGAAGTTTCGTCTAATTTGCTTAGCAAACGTGGCTCACTGGGCCCTCGCAGACAAGACCGGGCTTCAGCTGAGAATGACAATGCAACGATGACTCTCGTCGGTAAATGAATTTTTTTCGTCATAATTGACGCTCATATGTCATTCTTAGCTGTTCACGATGTTGGTTCCATTGAGTTTTTTCGTTTAATACTCATAAAAGGATTGGAATTTAAACCGTGTTTAGACGGTGTTTTCTGCTGCTATCTTGGATATTCACAAACGAAATGCAGAAATTTACAAGAAAATTTAATTCTTAAGATTATTACCAAGAAATTTGTTTTCTAGCTCATAAACCGATTAGAAGTTGCAAACCCCAAATTACTAATAAAAGAAAAAATCACTTTAAAGCAATCATTGTGAATCAAGGACCACGCTAGTGGTCCTCCCACCAAGTTCAATTGTCAGACTTCATTGTAAGCGATTCATTGTTCAAATCCTGAATTTTTGCATAGCGGCCTCTAGCTTTAGTACTTTAACAGAAACCAGAGCTCAGAGTAATTTTACGAAGTTGAGAATAAATATCTATGCAGCGAAACCACTAGAAAATTGTTAAAAATGGGGAGCCTTTGTGCCCTGACAAGCAATAGTTGTATTGCAATCAAGTGCATAAACTGTTTCAATGTGATAAAAGTGCGTGAATATCGTTGATTTCAGCTGACTACTGACTACTGACTAATTCCGATCATATAAAATTACAAACAAAAACGTCAAGAGTGCCGTGAAAAGGAGGGGCGGGGGGATATATATATGATTGAATTTTCACTTGTTAAAATGAACACGGATAAAAATTGATGATTTTTAATTGAAATTATAAAAAGTACAATTGAGAAAATTCCATCTGTATAGGTGCTGTTGTGCTTTACGTTTTAAATATGTGATTGGTAAAGCACAACAGCACCTAAACAGATGGAATTTTCTCAATTGTACATTTTATTATTTCAATTAAAAATCAACAATTTTTATCCGTGTTCATTTTAACAAGTGAAAATTCATTCATATATATACCCCTTTTTTACGGCACTCTTGACGTTTTTGTTTGTAATCCGTGTACCTTTTTTACAGCTATGGCGTCGCGCTACAATGCTTTATGCATGCAGTCGATTGTTGCTGGCCACTTTGAAACAATTCAACTCAGCTCTGAAAGCCTCCATCTGCGAAATAAATACCCCATTCTATCGTTTTTAGATGCCGGCCTCGAAATTAACAACAGCTGAGTTTGGTTTAAAAATATATGCTTTTAGCTGAAACACTGATTCTTTCAAAGGGTTTTAACGAGCGTTAACCGCACCCGGTCATCTGCCCGACGAAGCCCTAAGGCCCTATGTCTGCAGCACCCGGAATGGATTCCCAGGAGGTCACCCACCGAAGTTCCAATGGGGCCAATGCTGCTTAACTTCGGTGGTCTGATTCTTTCATATATATTTATTGAGAGCCCTGGCCCGGAGCCGTACGCCCTGCTTAGTACAAAACACTAAATGCAAAACAGTGATTCTTTCATTTCATTTATTTATTTAGAGCCATTGCCCATAGCCTTACGCTCTGCAAAATTAACTATAACCACTACAACCA
>JAHWFP010201087.1:0-11232 GCA_023313725.1 Lithobius niger | reverse complement strand
CTCCCCCCCCCCCCAAATTTGTTGCAAAAAGGTAGATTTTGGACGAAAATACATTTGAATCTGTATTTGTGCATGAATTCTGTGTCTGACCCCCATGCCGTGATATAGACTGTTCTAGACCATATTTTAGCATGATAAGTCCGCAATAATAATTCCCTGGTCTCTGGTAACATACCATTGCATGGTAATCCGTACCCATCCAGCATTATTACATAAAAATCTTGCGATTTTCTTGGTCTGTAGGCTTTAGACCGACCTAGGTGCGTTAACACAGAGGGAAAAAAAAAAACGGAAAATCAGAAATTGGTCGCGTCCCCCCCCCCCCCCTCGTTTTCTACCTTTTTCTCAGGTTGTACGATTGAGCGGGTTTGTAGCGGTTTACTGATTCCATTTCTCGTGTCCTAGGAATAGCTTTCTTTTTTGAGGGTGTGGGCACAACTGGTAGGGGTGTGCCCTCCGGAAAAAAGTAAGGCTTGAGCTGTGAAATGTTGAGAGGGCCGATTTCTCTCCCATCTCGAACGTCACGTAGCATGAATGTTTTTTCGGATTTTTGTGCCGAAATAACAAACGGCCCAGTCCATTTTGGCGCGAGAGCAGAAGTTACTCCCCGTGCCGCATTACTGAGTGTGTGTGTGCGGCGAACGACAAATTGTCCTACATGTAATGTAAGAGGCCTATGCCGTTTGTCATAGTAGACCTTTTTCTGTGCCCTAGATGCTTTCATAGACTGTTTTGCCAGTTTATACATCTCAGAAAAACGCTGCACGATTTGCATTTGAACCTCGTCCAAGTCGCGTGTTTTTGCGGGGAACTGTCTCGTCGTTAGTTGAGAAAGCTCGAGACCCCACGGACCAGTCGGGTTTCGTCCGATGTTCAATTCACTGGGTGTAAATTTACTAGATTCGGACACAGAACTTCGCATTGCAAAAGCGAATTCCTGCAAATGTAAATCCCAATCACGGTGCGTTGACGTAAAACACCGTAACATGTGTTTTATTGTCTTATTATGGCGCTCCGTAATGTTCGATTGAGGATGATAAGCCGAGGCATACTGAGTTTTGATTCCCCAGTCTCTCCACAGGCTTTTCCAAATGTTTGCTATGAAACAAGGGCCCGAGTCACTGTAAATACGGTCGAAAAAACCCCATTTTAAGACCACATCTTTGACACATTCCGCCACTTGTTTAGCTTTTGCAGTCCTGAGTGCATACAATTCTGGCCAAGAACTGAATTCGTCAATGACTACCAGTATCCAGCGCCGCCCTCTTGGGGTTGTTGGTAACAATCCCACAAGGTCGACCGAGACACGTTTCCAAGGGGCATTAGGAGGATCCATTGTGGTCAGGAGCCCTGCAGGTTTCGAAGTTTCAGTTTTGCAAGTCTGACACTTCTCACAGCTGCGAACGAACTCTACAATATCCTTCCTCATGCCAATCCATCCCACCAATTCTTGCATCCTTTTCAGAGTTTTGAACACTCCAAAATGGCCGCCCAAAGGTGAAGAATGAATTGCAGCAATCGCGTTGTGACGTAGCGACTTCGGTAAAAATGCTTTGAAACATGTATTACCTTCAACCACATCACGAACGTTACGTGAAACATAGGCTTTACATAAGATCCCGTCACGCAGACAGCATCTCCCAGGTTTGGGGCTGTCTCCGTCCACAGCTAAATGCATTTTAGCTACATTACCTAGCTTGGTAATCTGGCGCGATGACCAAGGGTCACCAACCTGCGCCTTACGGATATCATCCAGACTTGGAAATCCGCTGGGTCTCTCAGTTACCTTTACTCGTTCCACCTTACAATCTATGTTCAGTATGGGGCCTTTAGATTCGTCCTCATACATCCTAGAGATTGCATCTGCCACCTGGTTTAAGGAACCTTTCTTGTAACGGATTTCAAAATCCATTCCTTGAAGTTCAAGAATCCATCTTGCCAGTCTTCCTGAAGGCTGTTTCAAGGACTTCAAGAACGAGAGAGCACTATGGTCTGTCTCGATCAGAAAAGGAGCGTTTTCTATGTAAGGCCGAAATTTTCTGACGGCATACATGACCGCACCCATTTCTTGCTCAGACACGCAATGTTTTTTTTCGCAATCTGTCAGTTTCCTGCCAGCGAATGCTATTGGTACGAGCCCACGTCCTTCGACGTGTTGCGAAATGATCGCCCCAAAACCTGTTCCCGACGAATCCGTCGAAATTTCAAAGCGTTTGTCCAGGTCTGGTAGTGCTAAAACACAATTTGTTAAACTGTCTTTTAATTGTTGCACTGCGTCTGAGTGTGTTTGTTTCCACTCCCAGACGGCGTCTTTCTTTAACAACTGATAAAGACTTTGTGCTTTGACGTGAAAGTCTCTGATGTAAGCCTTATAGAAGCCCATCATTCCTAAAAAACGTCTAAGCGACTTTAAGTTGCGAGGCTCTGGAAAATCCTTTATCACCTGTACCTTCTCTGGCAAGGGTGACATTTCTTGAGGACGAATTATGTGCCCAAGATAGGAAATTTCCTTTGCACAAAAGTGTGCCTTTTTTAGATTTACTGTCATTCCAGCTTTTCCTAGCCTGTCCAGTACATCTGCGATGTGTAACAGATGAGATTCGTAATCCATTGAGTAGATTATCAAATCGTCAACGTAGCACATCGTATGGGAATACATAGCATCCCCCAGAGCCAGATCCATGGCCCTTGAGAATGATGCAGGCCCATTACAGAGTCCATATGTCATTTTTTTAAACTGCCACGCCCCCATATGGCACCGAAAACAGGTGTACTTCTTGCTATCAGCTTCCATTCCGATTTGCAAGAACCCTGATTTCATGTCCAGAACTGTGAACCACTTAGCCTTACCAAGCATTGCAAAAACCTGGCTAGCATTCGAGGTTGGCTGCGAGTCTTTTACAGTCTTGGCGTTTGCCAATCTGTAATCTATGCAGAACCGTTTAGCCCCCTCCTCACCCTTTTTCGGGGCAAGACAAGGTACAGCTCCCCAAGGTGACACTGAGCGCTCAATGACGTCATCACGAATCCACTCCATCATTTGTGATTCAATGATTGCTCTAGTCTCCTTGTTTACTGGTCGAAGTGGTAACCGAATTGGTCGTGTTCCCGGTTCCATTTCAATCTTGTGTTCGTAGAGATGTGTGCTGCCTCGTTTAGATGTTAAAACATGTTTATATTTGTTTAAACACCTTCTAAGCTGCTTGCGTTGTGCATTAGAACAGTGAGCTTCTTGGATTTTTTTCTCCAAGATTTCATCATCCTTCACACGTTGCTCTCTCTCCAAACTTACATCAAGTTGCTTTAGTTGTTCAGTTTTCGTCTGCCCAACTTTAGCAAAAGGGATTGTTTCCTGCTCTTCAGAACCAATGCGCCAGCCACCTTGTTTAATGTCTGGTACAAGTCCTGTTTTAGCCATGAAGTCCCTTCCTAGAATTACAGAATCAGCTGCATTTTCCAAGACTAAAAAAGTTTGCTGAGTACTGTAACCACCAGGCCACCTGATCGTCGATCTCATATATCCATCACCTTGGGTTTTTCCGGCCGCCAAGATAAATTGGATACAACAATCCCTGCGCCACTTTACGCCCTTTGCCTGCAAAGTACGTGCTGTAGCGCCGGAAATAATCGTCGAACTGGCACCAGTGTCGATCAAAGCTAAGAATGGTGTGCCTGCCACTTTAACATTAATTAAAGGTACATTGCCACCCTTAGTTTCCTCGTCTAGACCTTTGAAAAGCTGAACATTTGGTGCAAAAACACGTTTTAGCGTGCCTCTCCAAAGTCCTGCTTTTGCTCGCCAATCTACGTTCTTTCCGGTCGCAACCTTGTTTAACCAGGTTAACGACCGTTTTCCCCGTTTTTTGGCTTTTTCGGACACCTATTTGACCTGTGTCCGGTTTCCTGACAAGTCCAACAAACGCCCTCAAAAGGTTTCTGTTCCTTTTGTTGTTGTTTTCCTGTCTCTTTTGTAGCACTAGCCTTTTGTACATTTGCTGCCTTTGGGGCTGCATTTGCACTGCTAGTACCACTGGTACTCTGTACCATGCCGTACCGACCTGCTCTGTACCCTCTCGGGTCTAAAGCGGCCATTGATACGGGTTCGACGCCATGAAACCCGGTTGACGGTTGTGCACGCGTTTGGTTCACGCGAAACACCGCCTGCCGGATGTCGGGTTGTCTTTCCTGCGCTACTTGTGCGTAGCTCCGCCAAGCCAACCTTGGTTCTACCGACAGGGATGAGTCGGGCGGCGGCCGGTAGGATCTCTGGGCAACCAGTAACCTACTAACCTTCGCTCCTTCTCTCACCAATCCTCGGAGGGTGTCGAACCGTCGACCCTCCAGGTGCTGTCGATAATCAGGGTGCATATTTTTCATTATGTGCCTAATTTTATCTGTATCAGATGATTTAGGCCACAACCTGTCAAAATACCCACTGATTGCTTGGGCATAACTGGAAAAAGGTTCGTCAGGTGCCTGAGTCCTTAATTCCAATTCTCGTTTTAGGTCGTCTTCAAAATTTGGACCTTCAAATTCCAAATTAAAGTCTTCCACAAACGCTTCCCAAGTCCTAAAAGGTCCGAAAACCCTGAACCATCGTTCGGCCTCACCTTGCATGGCGAGGGGAATGATCGTTCGTAACACGTACGAATCTGCAAGGCCTAATGCACAAACGTACATGTCTAACCGTTGCAAAAATTCACTAGGCGATTTTTCATCGGCATGCCCCGTGTAAACTGGCATGTCGACTTTTGGAGCCTTCACCTGGAAGCCTTGGAACTGGTTCCGTGCAGAGGTGTGCTCTGAAAAATCGTCGTGACGACCATAGGTTTCACCCCTATTGTCATCTGTGCGGCCAGTCCGACTGCGGGTTACTCTACCCCCAGTGTTTCTTTGCCTTTCTGGCGACTCATTGTATTCATGTTGAGGCTCGCGTCTCCTCCACATGTCTACTTCCGGTTCCTGGTGTACCGGTTGTCGCCAGTTTACACGGTTACCGCACGTAGTCTGATCCACTCTGTCGGGGTTTGCTCCCTGTGGTTCACGGCTACGAGGATTCCGTGCTATTCTGCCTCTCTCAACAGTGCCATTTTCTCGTCTGTTGAGGGCAGAATGGTTGGGGTGACATGCCCTCCTCACGTTCTCGTTCTGGTGAGAGCCAGTTCGAGGTTGTGAGGTGACATTCACACCATCTCGGCTAGCAATAAAACAGTTTTCCAGCTGTCTCATCACATTTTCCCGAAAGTCTTCAGGTGCTGGGCAGTGTTCAGCCCAATTTCGAAAATTTGCGTGAAACGTGTCATTTCCACGCGTATTTTCTGCATCTGAACGTTCTAGGATGGGAGGTGACAAGCTTCTTTCTGAGCCCGAAAATTCAGGCGCAAAAAGGTCATCATCATTTCCCCAAGAATCATCCAAATCCTCTCCTAAGTCTTCGACTAAGGGTGCATTTCTGCTTTCCCCAGTTCTCGCCCGTTTTCGTGAATTTTCCATGGCCGGATTTTTCACTAATTTAGGCGTGACAAAGAAGGTATTTTTCGCTCAATTACAAGCCACGAAACTCGTAATTTTCACTGGTTGAAAAAAAAATTTTTAGCGTTCCCGCTTTTTTTTTTTTTTCTCTGCGAAATGCCTCTTCAGTCTGGACTTAAGGTTTATATCCACACCTACTGCACTTCAATTTAAGTCTGTTTTGCTTCACAAACCTAAATTCTTAAAATACTAGCCAAAATGCTTTCAAAATAATGAGGACTCAGTTAGCTCACTACTGATCAATTTGACTTTCTCCCGTAGCTTCAAAAGTGTGCTCCTTCACTTTTTCAGCCCTTACAAATATCTGTGTAGCGTTTTTATTTCACTACTCAGTGTTTTGTGAACATCTTTATTTTCTTTTCAGAAAATTGGTGACTTTATTCGAGCCGTCCTTTACCATCGGGAAAGAATAAAGTGCGGTTCATTGTAAATCTCGCCGAGTCTACAAATTACCTCCCAGTTTTAACGATTTTATTCACTTGCGCAAAAAAAAACGTGGTTACCATTTTATCATAAACCGGAAGATTTCAATGATAAAAAGAATACCCAAAGTTGGTTTGTCGTATTCCGTAGCTTTTAACTCTCGAAATATAACCTCCCCAACAATTTTAGCTTGTTAATTTTTCTCCCGACTAGGTAAGAAAAATTTTGCCAAAATCATCCGCACACGATTTTCTATTTCATGCTTATTCCATCCCGAAGGTTTGGAAGCATGAACTTGCCTATCCCGAAGGTTTAGGTTCAAATCACGGCAGGCCCCCAAAATATGTGACGTACTCAGGGAGTAGACGATTGAAATCAAGAATAATCTTAAAGCCAATTTACTCCTCACTGCATAGCTAGGGGTCTATGCACTGAGAACACATATTAGGCATAAAACACAAGTTTAGGAGCTTGGTCTTATCCTGAGCTGAGTCCAGGGAGACAACCTTTCGAGTTGCCTGCCCCACACCAAGTGGCTTCCCATGGTTCCTGCCCTCGTATTTATGCGTGGGCCAGAACAATAGAAGTCGCCTGAGGCATTACGTTGCGTAACCGCTAGCAGGTTGGAGCCGGCTCTAACTGGTTTTGAACAATAGAGTAGCCTCGTTCCCGGCTGTTGGCGTTCGGTCAAGTTCCGGTGTAGACGGAAGTTGACAGGACGCCAAGCAGCTCATGTAACTGCAAGGTGCACCATGTGTGTTCACACCAGGTGCGCCCTGCTATTCATAAATAGCGTGTTACACTGTAGGATTCCGAGGTTCTTAGCAGGATCCCACATGATGTTGCAGGATCTTGCATAAGATTAGGTGCAAGATCTTGTAAGTTTTGCTCTTCCTGTAAGAACTTAAAGAATCTTAAAATAACTTAAAGGATCTTACATATAGGATGCTCACATGGGCTACCTCAAACAATTTCTTCTGTTTCCTTCAATTGCACGGCGTACTACAGAAGGTAAGGACGTTGACAGGAAATAGGTAGACGAAAACGAACCTTTAGACGGCGAGGACGGGAGTTTACCCGGAGAACGAGGATAAGAGGTGGGGTAGGGGGGGGGGGGTCCGCACAGGGAAGAATGGGTCATCCAGAATGCACGGGGACGCGCAAATGACTAAGAAGACGGGGCCGCACTTAAAGAAAAAATTCTTCGGCATAAGACTTCAAAGTGTTAGGTGTGGGCACGAAGGGAGCGACGATAGGTAAGTAACGGGTCGTAGAGGCGTGCGAGCCAACGTTAGAAAAGGTTTTGCAGAGCTCTTTTTATTCGACCGGGCCGCCGGATGAAAGTCGAATTGAGGGCGTAATTTGGACATTTTTGAACTGGTACAAAGATTGCGCCTGTCCGTATATGTAGCCGAATAGCTTGATGCACGCGCGCACTTACCGCGAGGGTCCAGAGGGAATAGCGACAATGTCTACGGTTCGAGTTCGAGCGCACGCGCAGACAAATGGAAACAGGGGACGCTCTCTCTCTCTCTCCTCCCGCCTTTTCTAAGGATCCCTCGCAGCACCACTTCAATGAATCCGGGCGGCGTTTCAAATTGGAGCCATTTTCCAAACAGTATCAAATGGTGGGGTTCGCCTGTGTTTCCCTTCACCCTCCCGCCCGCTTGTTCCGACCCAAAATAGTTAGCGCTGCAGAGATCCAGAATAGAGTGCTAAAAAAAAGCGTAATTTTCCCTTATTAAAGAATGATTAGCTAAATTTTTTAATATACTTTCAGTTAAGTAAGGTTGTGTTAGGTAACGTTTTGTTGTTTTTAAGGTGGTGTCGATTGTTAAAACGGTTTCTGATTTTTAAAAGCGCTAAGTAGTGGGGGACACCATCACGTCCCATGAACAGTAAATGTACAAAGGCACCGAGGTACAAACACGTCTGGAGTGCCCAGTCACAACTCAATTGAATAGAGAAAGAGAGTTACAGAACCGAAATCTTACGAGACGTCCGCCCCGCCGCCCCGCCCGCCCGGCAATGGGCATTTAAACTCATTACGTTGCGATTCAAGAGACGGTTTTTTTTTAATGGGAAAAGTGTGGTTGTGCTTTTGTTGTGTTGACGTAACGGAGGGGTAGGGGTTGTGGGTTTGCTGATGGGGTGTAGGATGGGAAATGTAAAGTAGGAAAAGCGAGAATTTGGGAATTGATGACAATGCTCGGATTACTGGTTGTGTAGGAAAAGCAGGGGGTAAAAGCTCTCGGGATGTAATCTATCACTGAAAAGTGAAATATTGCGCAGGTAGATTAGATTTTTGAATAATTTTACGTTCGATCTTTGGGGATGGGGTGGGAGGGGAGGGGGGGAACCTGGTTGGTCGGACATCCCTCCTCCCCCCACTTTTCAAGTTAGGTTAAGAGACTCGTCACCCTATCTCTCGAAAGCATTCACATCTATGTAATTAGACGGTGTTGGGACTGATGAATTGAATTATGTACTTGCTTAAAACGGCGCAAATCTGGGTGCCGAAATCTTGTTTTAATTTCCATGCTGCACTCACGTGCTACAGTCATTATAGTCTCAACTTAAGTACAGATTTATTCCAGGAATAAACATGGAATAAGGTACCTCCCTCAACAAGACAATTCATTACGTGGGGAGGTAACAGTAAAAATTAAATATAATACCCCAAGCCCATTTTTACATTAACAATACTTGACGAGAACGGTAAATATAGTGACTTTTCATTAATGCTTTAGAGACTCGAATTTATAAATGAATAGCACTTTTTTGCTTGTTGTGTTTACACACTGGCTTGGGAGCGAGCTTATTCACTCTGTTTGGAGTTGTGTACAGTTACTTGGACAATGAAATTTAGACAGTTTAGAAGGGGTAGCTACAAGTCTACATCGATTAATCATGCCTGGTTATGGGAAACGCTTAAATATTATGAAGTTATGAAATTCAATAAACGAATAATAATAACCGCAAAATAAATGCAATACTATATCTCCTATTGCAACTGAAAAAATAAAATTTGTTGAACCACAGAAATGAAGTGCAGTCAATCCCATAAAATGCAAACCTCTATGGGTACGCTGAAGTACTTCTAAAGGAAATGCTTCTAAACTGAAGTGCTTCTAATGGAACTACTTCTAAACTGAAGTAGTTCTAAAACGAAAACAGACGATTGGAACTACTTCTAAAGGAAGTATTTCTAACCTGAAGTACTTCTAAAGTGGAAAACAGACGATTGAAGTAATTCTAAAGGAACTGCTTCTAAACTGAACTACTCCTAAAGGAAGTACTTCTAAACTTGTTGGCTCCTCCTACTAGAGATAAGTCAGTCTGGAGCCACGCCCCTCCACCCTTCACGTCATCATTCCTTTCTCCCTACAAAGAAAGTAGGACAGCAAGCCACTAGATGGCGCAGTATACCTGGTTTAAAAATTTCTCGATTTGACCGTCGTGTTTACTATTGAAAATATCGTGATGAGCTGAAGCTTTTGTAATGAGTTTAATGGTATTATTGAGATCTAAAGGAAGGGATTGTTTCGGTTCGTGCTCTCTAAAAAAAAATAACAAAAGATTGTTTAATGGAAACAATCAACAACAAACAGTCTGTGGCAGAAATTATTCCTGGATGATTTTCCCCAGCAATTTCGCATCAAAGTATTTATTCTTGAAAGCAAAGTAAATCATTAGTTTCATTTGTAAATCAGCCAGTAAACGCTAATAAACAAAGACTTTAAAAACTTCACGTTCAGCTGCCTAAAGCCAGCACCGTTTTCAGGAATAAAATATAAATTCTAAACTAGAAACGTATTTATTTGGAAACGTGTACGTAAATAAATGTATAGTGTAGTTATTTTATGCTGAAAAAGGAGGGGGGGGGGTGGAAGGGAACTAGGTAAAAAAAATACCACAGGAAAAAACAAACCTGGCATAAATACCCCCCGAAAATACACCTTCGGAAAAAATACCCCTGGAAAAAAACCTCCCGGAAACAATACCCCAAAACCTGTTGTATAACAGATTTAAAAAATGTGAATTAAAGCATCCGATATTTTAGCGCCCAGTATCTCTTCCACACATAAAGTCAAATAATACTAGCCCGAGATCGCCTGAAATTAATAGAATTTTTTTTTTTGTCATTCGATATGATCAACTGAACGGATTAGAAGCTGCAGAACAAATAAGTGTCCTAGTGAAACTTCCTTTGCCCGCCTGGTGAAACTTAAGCCAAGGCAAATGACCTACACCCACCTAACCTATAACAAAAACAACAATACGAAAAAAAAATCGACAAAACAGTTAGTTTTGTTTTCCGCAGTTATATTTTCCGTATTTTTACCCCTTTGGCTGTTTTTCCCATTTTTTTTTTCCGTGAACGTTTCCACGTTCATTCCGAGTCGCGACCCTAAGCGGACAATAGGCGAAACGCGACAGTTCCACTTTGCGGTAATATGTGCGAAACGTATCCCTTGTTCTGCGAGTCGTCCAAGCACGTTAGAACTCGTTTACACAATGCCTCGCCTTTGCATTCTCGCTGCTAAAAGGTAGAAATCATCTGAAATACCAACATGGCGGCGGTTTCATCTCTCCCGGTTCGCAACGAAAACAGTCAATAATGTGAGTTCAGAAGCAACTAGGAATATTGTTTCATTAGGAAGGGAATTTTTTATATTATCGCGGATTATAAGACTTCGTCGCACACAAGATTCTGGCTCATTTGCCGTATCGTAGTAGCAAAAGTTACGAGACATTTAAAAAAAAATAATGTGCAATATAGTAGATATTGTTCAATACACACACATTCAAATTTTTAGTAGTGTCCTGTTGGTATGTCTGCCGTTACGTCAATTGCAAATTTTTTTTATTTATTCTACCATACGACACGTCGAATTACTAATGCAGTGTTAGTGCATCCTTGTTTTCACTTTGTATTGTGTAAACCGCCCCCAACAATACAATGTCACGCATATAGTTACCGAGACTGAATAACGCTTAAATACCATACAGACATTCTATTTTATAAAGTCATTGAATTATTTTCTCATTTTCTCCAGAAAAAAAAAACAGTTCAACAAAACAAGAAATATTTTCTCTTTTACAAGAGGAACCCAGCCGTCAGACTGAACTGCCCTAGTTAGGCACGCCCAACGAGGGCTAATGTAGCACGGGGTCGTATACTTTGTCATTATACCCAAGGGAACTAACAACCCACTTTGCCTTCTACCCCTTCTGCTGATCCTTCCTTCCCACCACCACTGTACATTCCCGAGA